>VDFB02025074.1:36993-120832 GCA_007258455.2 Sequoia sempervirens
AACACACCATCAAGTCTTCTATATACAATAAATAAGCATCATGGGCTATGTTTCTTTCATTTTTTGGTGATTTCACCATCAACGGGAACCATCAACACTTTGATTGGTTTTAGGAACCACTGAAAGTGCCAACACCACTTTCACCTTCCTTTTGAATTCTCTTTGTCTTAGCGCCTTCACACATTATTCTATTGGGGGTTTTATGGGAACTAGAACCAACGGTTCCTAATTCCTATGAAGCCTATGATCACCTTTTTTATTCTTTCATCAAAAACTTCCTATGTCAAGGGTTCCATGGGAATCAAGAACCAATGGTTCTTGGTTTCTATGGAACCTCCAACCACCTCCTTGATGAGCAATTTTTTGAATTTTGAGTTTGATGGACTAAATGAAGCATAGGGAAGGGAAAACCACTGACAACATAATACAAAAGATGACCTTTACAAAAAATTCTTAGACCAATTATTGATGAGGGAACATACTTTATAGGTACACAAAAGGTAGGAAATCAAGCTAAATTTGACATGAAAAAATTGGGTTCAAACATGTCCTATCTCCAAAATTCCATCAAAATCTTAGGAAGGTGAATCCAAACTAAAATTTTAGTTGGAAGTTCCTCCATTGGTTCAAAACCTACATGCTAAGGTTTGATAAAAATATCCACCTAGTTATGGAAATATGATCCTCCCTTAAAATCATTTTCCAAATTGTCATTCTGTTAAACACTACAAAAAGCATTTGTTTTTAGCTAGAATAATTTCCATGCCCCCCTCCATATTATAGTTCCTTCGAGTACAAGTTTCTAGATATGGCAGAGACAACAATTTCAAATTAAAGCATGCTTCAACAAATGATGTCTTCTACTTGTTGAAGCATGCTTGATCTATTGAACTAGCTACTTGATACAAAATATGATAAATAATCTATAAAATTATGCCAATTTTGATCCTTGATCTATTGAACTAGCTAATCAATCTATTTATATATTATTTAATATGATAAATAATCGACCTATTTATATATTTTAATATGATACAAAATATGATAAATAATCTATAAAATTATGCCAATTTTGATCCATGATCTATTGAACTAGCTAATCAATACAAAATATGATAAATAATCTATAAAATTATAAAAATGAAATAGTAATTAAATAACTAAAACAACCCTACACAAATAATTGATGTTGCAAATTTTGTTGTGTCATGTGGCCTATTCTTAGTACCCATTGTGTTTTATATTTTTGTCCAAATCTTATGAACCTATCCTTTTCCATTATAAACTTTTTCACCTTCACTCCTATACTCATTTTATAGCCTCAATGTGAAGATTTTCACTATAGTTGGTGTTTAGGGTTTATCAAGTTTGGGTTTATGGTTTAGGGTTTATTGGGTTTCTCAAATAGAAATTTCAAATTCAATAGATATACATCAATTAATATTATAGTTTAGAATTTACAATTGTATCAAATAAAAATTAAATTTAAAAGGAATATATATTTTAGGGGTTATAATTTTTTTCCAAACTAGAAAAGAAGGGTGAATAAAAAGGAAATACACAAGCTACTCCTCATGACCTCTATTTGAAGGCCACATGATTTTTTGAGTTCACTTGGTTGTTGTCTACTTGGTTGAGTCATGTCCACTTATCATGGATTCAAACTTCATTATTGTTGTTAAAAATGTTAGAGCTCTATGTTTTTTTAATGAATCTAAACGACTCAAAAAATCCAAACCTTCAACATTTCACTTTTAAAAATAATAAAAAATACCTTCATTCAAAGATGACCTTCGAACAAACCTGCTTTGTTAGTAGAACAAAAAATATTATGACCTTTGAAAGAAGGTCTACCTTCATTCAAAGATGATTTTTGTGTGACCTACAAATGAAGAAACATTCATTTGAATAAAAACCTTTGAAAAAGGGTGACCTTAAATTCAAACTTCTTATCATGTCCTGTTCAAAATTTCAATATCCCACAAGTGAGATACACTATTATAGATTCATCTATGAAACTTCCTTTTATTTTATAATATTAGGCATATTTAGGAGCATATAATAGAAGCTTCATATAACTATAATTTCTTCATAAGTATAAGAGAGTGACTAAATTCTTTTATTCATATTAGCCTATTCATTCAATCATTATAAAATAATAAAATTACAAATAAATAACATTTTCATTTTTTGTTAAACATGCGTATGTGAGAGAGATGTGTCTCTCTCTCTCTCTCTCTTTGTGTGCGTGTGTGTGTGTGTGAGAGAGAGAGAGAGAGAGAGAGAGAAAATTCAATCATTCTATAATAGATAAATTACAACGAGATAAAATGTAGCATGCCCATTGTTCTACACAGTAACTTTCATATGTTTTAACCTCAAGTAAATAGTTTAAGCATCTAGCGAATATGAGCAATAAAAAATTTCTTTTCAAATATAAAGATAGTATGCACATTTGAAATAAATATCTTTCCAAAATTTCCCATTGCATTATATCAAAGTATTATAACTTTCCAAAGTATTGATTTCATAATACATAATAGCATGATAACATTTCTCTTTTACAATCTTTCCATAAAAATGGATACAAAAGTTCATACAAGGCTCCATTGAGCTTACAAGCAATAGATATACGAATGGTCTAGGTATCCTCCATCAAATCTTGGTCACCAACTAATGAGAAACATCACTCAAGCACTTTTCTGCCAACCTTAGACTAATTGTGGTCCCCCACACATCTACCAAACTTGGTAAGATGGCCCTAACCTTTGACGAAGATATTGGTTTGGTAACCTTATAATAACGTTGGCCTTCCTTGAGCTTAGTGGTGTATCCTATACATTGCTAGATCTATCACATAGTGGCTACAACCTACACATATGGCATTCCTTGCCTAGTACATAAGCATAGATCACAGTGAACTGACAGTGTAAACAATGGAAACTTACACTACTTTTTCCAAAGCATTCATCACCCCTAATCCAGAATGGATGTCACACACTCGCCCACCTTCCTAGTTCAATTTGTATTGACCATTCATAACCTATGCATAGGCTATCCCCTTATGCCATAAAGTAACCTTGACCCCAGGAATAACCCATAACCCCTATGTTAACTAAGACACTTCTACTAAGTAAATCAAGGTAGTACTATAACCCAACTTAGATAAACATCCTCTATATAATCTCTATCTTAATATAGTATATAATGCTACTATAACCACCCATTCCTTAATATGGGATATGTACAAACACTTAAGCAATAAAGATCCTTTTACTAGGTACATCAAGATATCTTTCACTAACACATAAATAAGAGAATAACCTTTCCCTAGTAAGCAATTATACAAATTTCCCAAACAAGTAAAACAATGAAACACAATCTTTTTTAATACAAATAAAGCATAAAAGAGTAGAAATCAACATGCATGTTTATGCAACGCTCCAATTGACCAAACCGGTTTCCTAGTTCATCTTTCCCAAATCAACAAGTAATTCACAACCGACTCTCTTCCAAAAACCAAAAACTTACTCACAAACTCTCTAAAAACCTCTCTCAACTCTCAACTCAAAAAAACATAATAGCAACAACCCAAAAAATAAGCATTAAGGGTGCATAATGTTTCCAAATGAAGGGGAAAACTCCTCTATTTATACACAAAAGTGAGCAATTGTATGCTAGAAACAAGCTATCAAAGATGACACTTCTCAATCCAAAAGGTTTGACTCGAAAAGAAAAAGAAAAGGTGGTAGATTAAATCATTGCACAACAAACCCATACACAACCATAATTTACCATGAGGAATGAGTCACTTATTCAAATGGATAGCAAGAATGATAATCAGAAATGCAAGGTTATTGTCTTCTACAGGTCGACTCTATTTGGCCAGCTTATCATTTAATTGATTCTCTTATTTTGATTTGCTTCAAAAGCAGGAATTCATATTGTAGTTTAGACTTGTATTTGGCTCATACTATTCATAAATTGGCACCACATTTACTTTACACACCTTGTTCCTTTGGTTTTTGTTGCTTATGACTAGGTCAAAGTTTCATGTGCGTGAGTATTCACTTTGCCTTTGCATTTTTGACTTAGTCTTTCGTAGATTAACTTACATGTTGGTTGCCTTTGGTTTCATGTGCTTTGCTGCCAATGTTTATATATCACATAGCATTTAAATACTTGCCAAAATGTTAATATTTATGCATTGCCCATATTGGTGCATTATTCCCTTATTCTGAACCATATACTATATGTATATGTTGCGCATTATACATATAGAATATGTTGTGCATCATACATATAGTTTATTTTGTTCAATATAAGTTATGTATATATATATATATATATATATTTATACACATCACAACATGTATATATATATATATATATATATATATATATATATCTCAACTTACAAGTTTATAGAGTGCATTATTTGATATACAAATATGCATACACATATTCTCATATTTTGCATATTGATGCATACATATATGTACATAGATACATACATGTATATATACATTAATATACTTGTATGGACGTTTTCTTTTCATCAATATATACGTGTATGTTAGTATATATATTTATATATATATCATGCCTTGATATTTAAACACATATATTAATAGTCATATCGATAAACATATATACACAAAGTGTATATATATGTCACCTTGTCCAATTGATATTCCCGTGCATGTGGGTAATCCGTCCATGAGCATGGGTATATACGTCTATCTATGAATAGTCATGCACATATTTACTCATGTGTATGAGTTTATTGTTGACACATACATATATAAATATATACATTTTATGTGTATATCCCATCGCTTAAATATAAACACAAAGAAGAACTCACACGTGACAAAGAGGCTTGATTCAATTCCCAAGTGATACTTCCCCTCTCTTCAAGAGGCTTGATTCAATTCCTGCATCCAACTTAGTACATTGCAACAATAGTGAGCCAAAAACAATACATTCATTTACATCATATATTTCACAATCAAAATCATTATATACCATCAAAATGAATCAAACATTTAATCTTCATATTTCCAAAACACATAAAGCATGAATACACTCATTTAAAGCATTTTCACCCAAGTAGGTAAAAGTAAATGAGTAGTAGCACAACGAGGTGTAACATATCCCCACTTGTGAACCATCATCCCCGATGATTTTAAGTAGTAGAATTAGACATAAACATATAAACATAAACATATCATAATTTTTTTTCAATAACTCTCAAAAGCCTGTAAGACATGAGGAAACTTCTACTTAATTTCAACATAGTCTTCCCAAGTGGCAAAATTTTCTGCATATTGGTCCCACTGGACTTTGCATTGCAGAACCTCTATGCTACACAAGTGAAGCTTATGTGTTATGAGCACCTTGAGAGGCTCGATTGTTACCACTATTGGGTCTAGTACCTATAAAGCATTCCAATCAATAACACGGTTATCCCCTAGTATATGTTTTTTAAGGTATGAGATGTGAAATACATTGTGCATCCTAGCAAGAGCTAGTAGCAATGCAATTTGATAAGTGATAGGGTTTACTTCCTCAAGAACCTTGAAAGGACCTATGTAGCGTAGAGATAGTTTGGATGAATTTCCAAACTTGATGGAACTCTTATGGGGTTTAACCCTCAACAACACATTTTCCCATACTACAAAACTTTTGGGTATCCTCGTAGAATCTGCATAGCTTTTCTACCTATCATTGTCTTCTGCTAGCCTTTGCTTAATAATTCTTACTTTCTCCTCCATTTCCAATAACATCTCTGGCCCAAGAATTATCCTATCCTCTAGCTTATCCCAACTTATAAGATTTAGACATTTTTGTCATACAATGCCTCGAATAGATCCATCTTTATTATAGAATGATAAGAATTGTTGTATGCAAACTCAACCAATGGTAGGTAATCTTTCCATTTGTATTGTTGATCCATGAAATACATCCTTAGTAGATATTCAAGCACTTGGTTAACCCTTTTAGTTTGTCCATCTGTCTCTGGATGATACGCTAAACTTATGTTCAACTGAGTTCCTAATGAGGAGAACAAGGTTTTCCAAAACCTATACGTCATATGAGCATCCTTATCTAAGATAATTTTCTCAGGAATCCCATGCAATCTAAACACCTCTTATATAAATTTTTGAGCTATGACAATAGCTCCATTAGTTAAATTCCCCAGGATAAAATGTGCCACCTTAGTTTATCCACCACCACTAGAATGGGCTTATTCCTTAGCATAGGTAGGCCTTGCACAAAGTCCATGCTAATGACTTGCCACTTACTTTCGAGAATATCGTGCGGATACAAAAGACCTTCAAGGTGATGATGTTCTGACTTTACCTTTTGACACTCTAAGCATCTTGCAATAAATCTTGCAACATCCCCTTTCATTCCCTTCGAGAAATATAATAGCTTCACATTCGCAAACATCTTTGTCACACTAGGATGTCTAGAGTATGGTGCATTGTGAACTTATTTCAACACTAGGTTATTTAACTCCTTTGAATTAGGTACATAAACTCTCCCTTTAAACCTTAGTAATCCATTTGGTTCAAAGTGAAAACCTTCATACCTTGCATCTTATGGATTATTTGTGAGTGCTTGCTTAACTTGTTCATAAAATTCGTCACCCTTGGATTCTTGCAACACTTGTCCCTTAAAGTTTGCTTGAATTGTTACCATAGAGGCGACATGCCTTCTACAACTTAGGGAATCGACAACTCGATTCTCTTTTCCTTTGATGTAGTTGATGTTGAAGTCATAATCTGATATGAGCTCCAACCACCTCCTTTGTCGTGCATTCAGATTGGGTTGGGTAAATAAATACTTTAGACTACGATGACCAGTCTTCAGTTCAAAAGGCTTTCCCGTCAGATAATGTCTCCACATCTATAATGCATGAACAATTATCGCTAACTCTAAATCATGCAAGGCATAATTTTGTTCATAGGGATTCAACTTCCTAGACTCATAAGCTATGAATTGTCCTTCTTGCATCAAAATTCGTCCTAATCCTTCACCTGATGTATCTATGATGACAGTAAAGTTTCCCTTTGGATCATGTACCTTCAAAATCAGTGTGGTTGTCAACTTCTCCTTAAGTAAGTCAAATGTTGCTTGACATTTTTTTGACCACTCAAACATCTTACCTTTCCTTTGCAATCAAGTATTAAGATAATCTATCTTGAAAAAGTTTGCAACAAAATTCCTATAGTAACCAGCCAAACCCATAAAACTTCTAACCTCTAGTACACTCTTGGGCACTAGCCACTCAAGCACTTCATTTATCTTAGCTAGATCAACTGCAATCCCTTTATTGAAATTACGTGACTCATGTACTATACTTCCTTTTGAAAGAAGGTACACTTAGAGAGTTTTCCATATAGCTTGTGCTCTCTTAACCATTGGAGAACTATCTCTAAATGTTTGCAATGCTCATCTTTATTTTTGGAATAGATTAAAATATCATCCAAGAAAACTAAAACAAACCTATCCGGGAATTCTCTAAATACATTGTTCATTAGGTTCATGAATACTTCAGACGCATTCATAAGTCCAAATGGTAGGACTATAAACTCATAGTGTTTGTATCTAGTCCTGAAAGAAAATTTGAAACTATCTTCGTCTTTGATCCTTAGTTGGTGGTAACCGAATTGCAAATCAAACTTTGAAAACATTGCCACTCCTTGCATCTAATCGAAAAGATAATCAATACATGGAAATGGGTACTTATTCTTTATCATAGCTTTGTTAAGCATCCAATAATCTATACATAAGCGTAGGGTGCCATCCTTCTTCTTCACGAAGATCACTGGAACTCCCCAGGGTGAAACATCGGGTCTTATTATTTCCTTAGAAATAATTCCTCCAACTATGCCTTAAGCTCCATTAATTCCATTGTAGTCATCCTATAAGGTACCTCAGACACAGGTTTCGACCCGGGTACTAGGTCAATGGAGAAATCAAATACTCTCTTAGGAGGAAATCTAGGTAGTTCTTTTTTAAAGACATCCATAAATTTATGTAAGATAGGATACAAGTCTCCATATTTATTTCTCCAGATTCTACCTCATCTCGTTCTTCAACTTCTTCTGATTCTTGAGGTTCACAATACATAACATCTTGAAGAGATACTTCCTTGAATTCTTCTAGTTTATCCACTTTAACTACGAAGGGTTGGCAACCTTTCTTTTTTTACCTATGCATTTACACCGCCGAAATCTGTCACAATATCACTTCTCTAGGTGTTCCTTGCAAAGACACTTGGTTACCTAGATTATCTAAGAATTCTACAGTTTTAGTATGGCAATTCACTTTAGCTCTATGCTTCCATAAACAATTCATACCTAGAATGACATCATAAGAACCTAAGGGAGCTACGTACAAGTTTAATTCCATTGAGAAAATTGGAAGTTCAACTCTTGCCTCAAATAAACATTGATTCACCGTTGCTCTTGCCTGGTTTGCATATTCTACAACCCAAGACTTTTCCATAAAACTAGCCTTCCTAGAAATTTGGTTAACTACTCTAGGTGAAACAAATTTTTTTGTGGCTCCAGTATCAATAACTATGGAAGTAGGTAAACCAAACAAAGTACTTGGAGTTTCCACCAGGGTGATTTGGTATTCAGCCTGTCAATTATCCACTGCAACATGGATCCTTTGTTGAAATGTAGCCCATTGAGGAGGAAGTGAATTACCATGTGGTTGCGAACTCAATGGTTTGTTGGGACATTGATTAGCAAAATTATCCCCACCACATGTAAAGCATCCTCTTATTGGTCCTCTCCTTTTTACTGTCCTTTTAGAATTACCACCATTCCCTTTAGCTTTGTTATAGTTACCACTGTTGCCACTGCCGAAATTGTTGAAGTTGTTTACTCAAAGACCGTTCCTTGGCTCATTCCAATTATTGTGGGTTCCCTTCTCTCCTTTCCTTTTAAATTCCTACCCCTCATTAAACTTCTTTGGAGCTTGACTAAATTGAGGCCCAATGAACTTCTTTCGATTCCTCTCTTAGTAATTCGAGACGACTTTGAGCTTTTGCTCTTGTTTGATAGCCTTCTCATATACTAGGTCCATACTGGCCAGACTGTGTACATCCACCTCTCCACCTATTTGGCCGTTTAGACACATAATGAACTTCCTGATACAAAATCTCTCATATTTTTGGTACATTGGTACATACCTCAAGAGACGAGTGAACTTCTCCTAGTACTCATTCATTGAAGATTCTCCTTGCTTAAGATTCTAGAAATCAGTGAGATTTTGATCAAAAAAGAGTTGGGGTAGCCACCTCTTATGGAAAATATCAACAAACTCATTCTAAGTCAGCTTTAAGGAACCGATTCCAAGTTCCATCTTCTTGTCCATCCACCAGTTAAAGGCTTCTCTTGCTAACTAGAAAGCTTCCCACACAACTTTATTGACCTCTAAATAGTTCCTTCTTTCAAAGTAATAATCCATTTGAATTAACCAAGCCTCAAATTCTTCTCCATTGGTGCTTCCTTTGAATTTAGGAGGGGTAATATTTCTCATATGCCTAGATAACTCAACTGCTAATCACTTTCTTTTGGTTCCCTCAGAATGATTGTGACCTATCACTTTCTTGATCACTAGATTTAGCATGGTTTCAAGAATCCTCCCCTTCTTCCTCATTGTTGGGAACTTCCTCTTTGTTATGTGGGGCTTCTTCTTCCTCTCTTTCTTTTCCATTCACTTCTTGTTCAAGGTTTTCTATCCTTGCTCTTGTTTCATCCATGATTGCCAAAAGATGGTCCAATTTGGCTTCAACATTATCCGAACCTTGTCCAACTTCTTGACTCCCTCTAAGATTAGTTCTTGTCCTAACCATTGTCTCAAGTAAAATTTATACCTGGAGGTTCATCATTAATTAGATCCTATCATGGCTTACTTTATGTATTGAAAACATTCCAAAAGAGCATAATATTCATACATAAAAACTTTCATGGAGGATCTCATACATGAGTTTTTATAAAAACATAATCTTTTCTTTTATTCATAAGGATTTCAATATCCTTTCTTTTTACATAGAATGACTATTTAAATAGTCAAGAGGAGGGTATCCATCAGATTCACTCTCATATACATAACTATATGGGATGTAACCCTTTGATTTTTGCTCATCTCTATCCAAAAAAGGATAGTAACCTTCATATTTATCTTCTGATACATAGCTTTTGGGAATGTATCCCTCAGACTCACTACTAGAGGATATATCAATAACTTCAACCATAGGTATAACTCAAGGGTCCCTAAATATCAATGCTAGACTGACACTACATTCCAAGGGAATATCCCTGGAAAGTGGTAATGAGTATGACTTGGCCGAAGAAACAAATGGTAAGTAGTTGAAATTGGCATCATCTCTCATCCTTTTTCTCTCTTGACTAATTCACAAAAGAGAGTGATTGATAGTCTTAGTATCACTTAGCCAAATGGCATTGTCATGATTTGTTCCCTTTATGGTACGAATAAGGGCTTCTCTTTCCTTCTTGGCCCGTAGGTAGCACTCATTTTCGATCACTGACTTTCTTGCAGTTAACCTGAGATGCACCATCTTGGCACAAGAATTTACAAACATTAGATTCATAATGTTGGAGGGGAATACATAGCCAGCACATAGGTTCCAGAGCTGAACCTGGTAGCTTTGATACCACATGTAACATGCCCATTGTTCTACATATTAACTTTCTTATTTTTTAACCTCAAGTAAATTGTTTAAGCATCTAGCCATATATGAGCAATACATTTTTTTCTTTTCAAATATAAAGATAGTATGCACATTTGAAACAAATATCTTTCCAAACTTTCCCATTGCATTATATCAAAATATTACAACTTTCCAAAGTATTGACTTCATAATACATAATAACATGATAACATTTCTCTTTTACAATATTTCCATAGAAATGGATACAAAAGTTCATACAAGGCTCCATTGAGCTTCCAAGTAATAGATATACAAATGGTCCAGGTATCCTCTATCAAATCTTGGTCGCCAACTGATGAGGAGAAGAATCACTCAAGTGCTTTTCCACCAACCTTAGACTAACTACGGTCCCCCACACATCTACCAAACTTGGTAAGATGGCCCTACCCTTCGACAAAGAGATTGGTTTGGTAACCTCATAATAACATTAACCTTCCTTAAGCTTAGTGGTGTGTCCTATACGTTTCTAGATTTGTCACATGGTGGTTACAACCTACACATATGACATTCCCTGCCTAGTATGTAAGCACGAATCACAATGAACTGACATTGTAAATACTGGCAACCTACACTACTTTGGCCAAAGTATTCGTCACCCCTAATCTGGAATGGACATCACGCACTCACCCACCTTCCTAGCTCAATTTTTATTGACCATTCATAACCTATGCATAGGCTATCCCCTTACGCCATGGAGTAACTGTAACCCCAAGAATAACCCATAACCTCTATGTTAACTAAGACACTTCTACTAAGTAAATCAAGGTAGTACTATAACCTAACTTAGATAAACATCCTCTATATAATATCTATCTTAATATAGTATATAATGCTACTATAACCACCCATTCCTTAATATGGAATATGTATAAACACTTAAGCAATAAAGATACTTTTACTAGGTACATCAAGAAATATTTCACTAACACATAAAGAAGAGAATAACCTTTCCCTAGTAAGAAATTGTACAAATTTCCCAAACAAGGCAAATAATGACACACAATCTTTTCAAATACAAATAAAGTATAAAAGAGTAGAAATCAACATGCCTATTTATGCAATGCTCCAATTCAACAAACTAGTTTCCTAGCTCATCTTTCCCAAATCAACAAGTAATTCACAAATGACTCTCTTCCAAAAACCAAAAACTTACTCACAAAACTTCTCACCAACTCTTTAAAAACCTCTCTCAACTCTCAACTCAGAAAAACATAATAGCAAAAACTATGAAAATAAGCATCAAGTGTGCATAATGTGTCCAAATGAGGGGGAAAACTCCTCTACTTGTACACAAAAGTGAGCAAATGCAAGCTAGAAACAAGCTATCAAAGATGACACTTATCAATCCATAAGGTTCGACTTGACAAGAAAAAGAAAAGGTGGCAATTTAAATCATTGCACAAAAAACACACACATAGCCAGATTTTACCATGAGGAATGAGTCGCTTATTCAAATGGACAACAAAAATGATAATAAAAAATGCAAGGCAATTGTCTTCTACAGATTGACTCTATTTGGCCAGCTTATCATTTGATCGATTCTCTTATTTCGATTTGCTTCAAAAGTAGGAATTCATATTGCAGTTTGGACTTCTATTTGGCTCATACTATTCATAAATTGGCACCACATTTAATTTACGCGCCCTATTCCTTTGGTCGTTGTTGCTTATGACCAGGTCAAAGTTTATGATACATGAGTATTCACTTTGCCTTTGCATTTTTTACTTAGTCTTTGGCAGATTAACTTCCACATTGGTTGCATTTGGTTTCATGCGCTTTGCTGCCAATGTTGTTGGTATGTGGCGATTGATCATGCAAATACTGTACACTCTATACGCATCCTTGCCGAGGTTCGGGGCCGGGCCGAGCCTCAAGCAGGGGTTCGGGGGCGGCAACCCCCGAGAGTAGGGGTTCGGAGGTACAACCCCCTAATTATTTTTTCCTGTTTTTGCATGTCAAGGGATCAATAGTTAATTTTTTGTTAACCAAAAATGAAAAACGACTTTGTAAAACCCTAATTCTAGAAGCTTCCAAAAAGCTCGTTATAAGCAGCTGCGATGTAAGTTGCAGGATGGTATTCGCGAGATTGTAATCTGTTTTGCACTGGATAATAAAATTATTGGATGGCTAAGTTTCTCTAGATGTAGCCCATTTTGGGTGAACCACGTCAAAATTTTGTGTTGATCTCTTTTGTGTTATTCTTCATTGTTATTTCTTGGTTATTTAATCTGCATATAATTGTTAATGTTTATTGCTCCAGTCTGCCTGAACCCTAACAAATGTTTATATATCACATAGCATTTAAATACTTACCAAAATGTTAGTGTTTATGTGTTGCCCATATTGGTGCACTATTCCCTTTATTTTGCACCATATACTATATGTATATGTTGCACATTATACATATAGAATATGCCGCACATTATACATATAGTTTATGCTGTTCAATATAAGTTATGCAGTTTATAATATTTCTGCGCTATTTGATATAATTAACATATATATAATATATATTTATATACATATCGTAATATATATATATCTCAACTTACAAGTTTAGAGAATGCATTATTCGTTATACAAATATGCATACACATATTCTCATATTTCACATATTGATGCATATGTAAATGTACATATATACATATGTATATATATATTAATATAATTGTATGGACGTTTCCTTTTTGTAATACATACACATGTATATATATATATATATATATTAATAGTCATATCGATCGACATATCCAATCGATATTCCCATGCATATGGGTAATCCATCCATGAGCATGCATAGATATGCCTATCTACATATTCTCATGCATGTATTTACTCATATGTATGAGTTTATCGTTGAAATATACATATATACATATATATCCCATCGATTAAATATAAACACATAAACAAGAACTCACACATCACAAAGAGACTCAACACTTTTAACTTCTAAGGTAAGAACGTTCACTAATAACCGCAAGCAAGACTGAAGGTAACTTACTATTCCCAAAGCTATTATCTCGACTCAACCAATTTACAAGTGTGTGTGTGTGTGAAAGCTCAGTTTAGGTCTTATCAAAGGTTACCAGACCAAGTTCTTCTCCCGAGTGATACTTTCCCTCTCTTCAAGAGGCTTGATTCAATTTCTGCATCCAACTTAGTACATTGCAACAATACATCCATTTGCATCATATATTTCACAATCAGAATCATTATATAACATCAAATTGAATCAAACATTTAATCTTCATATTTCCAAAACACATAAAGCATAAATACACCCATTTAAAGCATTTTCACCCAACTAGGTAAAAGTAAATAAGTAGTAGCAGAATGAGGTGTAACATAAAATATGCCTTTCCTTTGCTATTTATTCTATTTTTTAAGTATTGTGTGTCCTCAAAATGATTATTAAATATATTTTCATTTTCTTGAGAAAATCTTGGTACAAACTATTAATGGAGTCTTATAGTTTTTTGACGAAACCTTGTATGATTTTATTTTTGTAGAAAATAAATGATGTGATTTTATGTTTGATTTCATAGTAGCTAACATATTTAATTTGAATTGATTGTGAAAAAAACTATTTCTCTTCATCAAAAATCTATAAAATTTGGTGAGGGATTCACCATATTTATTTCTAATGAAGATGTCTTCAAAATTGATACATATAACCACCTTATTCTTATGGACGTCTAGGCCAAATTGATTCTCACACTTACCTGCAAGGTATACACATCATTTCTAGATTTTTTTCTATATATTTCCATTATTCAATCAATTGATTATATAGTTGCATGTCTTCCTTTATAGCTTCTTAGCATACACTACTAATGGGAAGGCCATCTTTGAGACAAGTTAGATGGTAAAAAATTCCTCTTCACTGTTATGAAGTTTTTGATTTTACTAATGAAAGAGTTCCTCCTTGGTTTATTTTTTTCTTTACTATCTTTGTAATATTAAGTTTTTTTATCTTCTAGTGAAAGGATTTTGTGTAGATGAAACACAAGTATAGTGAATCATGGATGATACTTAGTAGAGATGCTTTATTTCTACGTATTTAACCAACTTTGACTAGGCTTTCACGATATATTTTATTATCATGCTTGAACAGATCTCCTTGGTGACACTAACCTTCCTTGTGTGAGAGGATCACACAAAGAATACAATAGCAACACCACCCTCCTCTATTGACAAACACTAAAAAAATGAGGCACTTTCTTTATTTTTTTGTATTTGTGCCTGACCTAACAATTGCTTGGTTGGAAATATTTTAATGCGACTAATGTATTAATCTTATTCAATTTTAATATTATTTGATATTTTACTAATTTTATTCCGAACTTTAATATTTTAAACAAATATTAAATGAGATCATTTTAATTTTTTTCATCAATTTATGAATTCAAGATTAAAATACTATTTTTTGAGATTTTATTTATTTATTTAGCCATTTCGTGTTACTATGCCAATCGTGATACATACATAGTAGACTATTTAGAGGTGTTTTGTGCACAAGGTGTTCCAACTCTCTACACTCTACTTAGACATCACACTCTTCAATGGTCAAATAATTGATATCAAATTTGCACTTCATCTCTACTAAAAAGTGGTAATTAATGAAGTCCATTTTTTCTCAAATATTGAATAAACTAGCATTCATTATAAGAGCTCAAATTATTGAATAGTGTAAAGGTATAGATTCATTCCCAAGAGCTTGAAGTGTATGTATATGTTGTGTACTAGAGCTATTTGAACCATTTTAGGCTTGTTTACATAGATTTTGATCTTAATTACTTTCTCGCTACTTTGCAATAAGGATTGTATTTGCTTCTATTATGAATCATAGGTATATTAATATGAATATTGGATAGGTTAGATTTCAAACTTAGAACTCATTTGTAACTAGTGAGATATCTATCACTAGTCATTTACCCTTTCATGATGGAAAATTTGAAATTCTTTGAGAAGTATACTTCAATTTCAACACTCTTTCTAAGGTATATATCCATGTTGAGATCAACTAGGATAGTAAATTAATTTTTTTAAATATAATATAATTTAGTTCTAGTATATTTCATATCACTTTTTTACTATTTGTTATCATGGAATCTAGTAGCGCTCGTTCCACAGATAAACCCCCCACGAAACTTGTTCGTTTCCTAGGTTCGTGAAGTTTAAGCACACAAAACAAGGTGATTTTCAAGCCACCTCAAAATGCATTCCAAAGACTCAAACAGTTAGTTTGAGCATCCCACTATGTTCGCCTCGCGAAGACCTTCGAAACGAGCTCCTTCACAAAGCCTCACTGTTCATACTTAGTTAAAATTGCAAAAGATGCAGTTGCACTGAAAAAGTGTGCTCCTGCTCACAAGCCAAAAATTGGCCAAGTATGAAAAGTGTAGGGGCGCTGATTTTCAGCGCGCTTGCATGAAAGTGTTTTTGTCAAAAAATGTAAGAGCGCTGAAAAAGTGCGCTCTTACACTTTTTGTCCAGACTTAGTCATTTTCTTGCCTAGGCGCGTTTCTTCATGCGTTTTACATTTTTTGCTTATCGTGCCACTTTTTGTGCCTCAATTAATTGATCGACTTGAGTTAGATTTTTATGTTTTTCTTTCACTTAAAAGTGATTCTTTTGTTTTATTCTCATTGTTTGTGATTTTCGACTACACTTCTTCTCAAGTTGCAAAACATGTTTTTTTCAAAGATTTTATTTTTTCATCAAGCTAGGTTTTTCGAGTTCACCATTTCAGGTACGTTTTTATTCTTTGTCTTCTCTTTTACGCATTCTTTCTTGTTAAAAATCTATCAATGTGTTTCCTGTTTGTGATCATTTTTAACCTTTTGTTATGCAAAATGCGTATTCTTTTTTTCTCCATTCGCGTTTCTTGGTCTTGCGTGTTTTTTCCATACTTCCTCTTCATGGCACGTTGTGTGGCATCTTCCTCTTACCCACGTGTTTTCCTGTATGCTCTCACGCAATGGAACTTTTATGGCTTGTTTTGGCATGACTTTCTTCTCCCACACATTTTTCTTTCCATTCTTTCAAACTCCTACGTTTTTGTTTTAGCGTCTTCCCACGTCGCCCTTTCAACAATGATTTGGTGCGAACATTGAAGAAACTCACATTTTGTGAGTAAAATTGCTTGGTTCTTATCCACATTTACAATGGCGGTGAAATAAACTTCAAGTGCAACTCAATACACAATTACAAATTTTGTCTTTGAGCGTTCCCATGCTTCAAAATAGTCAAGGCGCCGTTTTCAAACATCATTGCATCTTATTTCCAGAATCATACTTGAAGTGCAGAGGCGCTAAAAAAGTGCGCCCTGACATGATGCCATATTTTTTCCTAACATTGAAGTGCAGGAGCGCTATTTTTCAGCGCCCCTACATCAAAGCCAGTTTCTCTCAAAATGTAAGAGCGCTGAAAAAGTGCACCATTACACTTTTCACAATTTTTCCCCGAAATACTTCAAACTTGTCAAGTTTCATTCTGAACCTTGTTCCTTCCATTTTGTGCATCATTTTGCGTGCCTTTTCATCCGCTCCACGCTTGCTCATCATCATTGCTCGTTTCACGTATTCCCATGCTTTTTAACGACTAATGTTTGTTCTGACTTCACATCTTGCAATCTCTTTTCAAGATCTTTAAAGTTGATTGATCAAAGATTCAGTTGCTCTTGATGACTGCTAGTAAACCTCCGTCTTCTTCAAAAGCGAAAGGAAAAATGAAATATAAATATCAAAGTGTCTATCCGCCAACTGTAGTGGTCTCCAAGGTGGAAGAAATAAAAGACACAGAGGTTGGCCATCAAGACTTGGTTGATTTTGCAAAGCAAACTGAGATGAAGCCTCTTCCTGATCTGATGAGAGCAATTGTACACAGTAACCTGCATTTGGTAGCTATGTTCCCTACTACTGCACACAATACGAAATTTGTCCTTCAAGTGGCATCCCATTGCATCAGGGATAACAGAAGTGTGATTGATTCTTCCGGGCACGAGATTTTAAGACTCGACCTCGACTTCTTTGATATTGTGTTTAAAGTTCCTCAAATGGAGAAGTACATTGACATCTCTATATAAAAAGCACAAGAAGTCTTTGACGTTGATCCCAACAAGGCTAAAAACCTAATAAATACCCAATGGTTGAAGAAGCCTAGACAATCTGTTTCCAGATGGCCAAAGGGACTCCTGCGAAGCGATTTCAAAGATGACGTCAAAGATATGATCACATTTTTAAGCAGAGTAAAAGGCTTGCTTGAATCATCCACTTTTCATGATTGGATGTATGAATACATTAGGATTGTAAGAAGACAAAAAGCGCACATTGAATGGGGCAAACAGATCAGTGATGAAATACATGAGCAGCTGATCAATGCGCCTTCCACATTGAAATTCTATATGACTTTTTACCTGGTGTACACAACAGCTGTAATGAGGCATTTTCCAGGTCTATCCACAAAAGGGAATCAGATGCTGGTACATGTGTATAAATTCTTCTATCAACTGGAATTGAAGGAAAGCTTCCATCATTTCAGGCGGGTTATTGATGCTTTCTTTGCACCTTTGCTTTTCAATTTTGATCCAGCTCTCGAAAGGAGAAGGGTATCTGATGAGGCCTATAAGGTGGTAAGTAAAGTTGGATGCTTATTTCTTCAATTCCCAATGTTTACTTATTTGAGAGTAGGGTGCTACATTGGCTGCCCTTACATGTTGCCACGTTATCCTTTGGATAAGTGGGTTCTCATGGAGATGTGCAGACAACTGATTTCAGTGCATAAAGAATGAAGAAGTAACCACAAGCGTGGATTCAAGTTCCCATTGACAATCGACAGATATACTATCCCAACTGTACAGAAAGCCAAATTTGTCTATGCTAAGATGAAAATCATGAAAATCAAGACCTATAGGTATAGGTTTGATTTTGATTATCAGGATGTCAAAAGGAAATTGCAAAAGGGTCATCATCACAAATACTATTTTGAAGACATTTGGGCTGATTGCAAAGATGAAGAAGCCATTCGCAAAATGGATTATTGCAGGTTGACTGTTCAATAGATCAGAGACCTTGATATTACTGACCTACCAGAGGATTTTACAGATCCTGGCAATATCATGAACGCTGTCTATGATGAACAAGAGGTTTCTAAAAGGCCGTTGCCTACAATTCAATGGTCTAGGAAAGAAAGTACCAGCATGAGAGAGAGATTGAAGCCAATCCTATCCAACACTGCAAAATGGTTACATAAGCATGGTTTTGAAATGAAAAGTTTCAGAACAGATTCGGAAGGAGAAGAATCTGAAGCAGAAGCTTGCCGACAGCAAGAACTCCGCATGAAAAATAAATCAACGGCTGTTCCCACTTCTTCACGAAGAGGTCCCAGGATCAAGTTTACTGTTGGCAAGAAAGATACCCAGTCCGTCCTAGAAGGAGAAACCACAGAATCCGATCCATCTCACTCTAAAGGTAAAAAGGTTGTTCTAGAGGAGATAAATTCCGATTGAAGAAAGTACTTCCAGTGACCAATCTGTTGAAGATGAAGACTCAACAGAAGCAAACTCTGATGCAGAAGAGGTTTTTGAAAGCAGGCAAGAGTTTGAAGAAGAATTTGAAGGTGATTCCGAAGGTGAACTAGAATCGGAGAGACAAGAGGGTGATCAACAGGAACCTAGGCATGATCAAGAAAGAACTACGACTCCACCTAAGAATGTAGTTGAGGAAATTCCTAGAACGTCATCGCCTGTGATTTCCAGTGTTCCTCATACCCCTCCAAATTCAAAAACTCCTCCACCTCCTGTTCCCTCATCACCCATTCCTACCACATGCATTCCTGCAGTTGAGATATCCACTATTCTTGCAGCATCAACCCCGCTTGATACTCCCTCGGTGACAAGCATTCATACGGTTGATATACTGTCAAGTCCTCCATCATCCATTCCTAGCATGTCTTCACCAACGTATGATATCACTTCTGAAAATGAATTCAATCGTTTCATGAATGAGTCAATGCGTGATCAACTCAATGTGCAGTCTATATGAGCAATGATGACAAACACTTCTCCTATTGTCACGATACCCATGGTAACTTCAGAGGTGACAATGACTTCATAAGTGACGATGATGACCGAGTTGAGGAATCCAGAAGTTCACACCTCCTTCCTTCCCCCTTGGCTGATATCTCAAGTGTCGAAGCGAAATAAGCAAATGATCTCTCCAGAGGAGCTCAACCTCGAAGAGATAGTCCCTCCAAAGGCTAAAGGGAAGAAAAAGGCAAAAGTATACTCAAGGTTAAACGTTGACAAGACTGGCCATAAGTATGCGAAGTATGCAAGAAGAAGGAGATGTCAATATGGAGAACTACACGGTAACCAGCAAGGTTACCAATGAAAGTGCAAAAGCGGATGCGCAAGTGACATTGGATATCTTGGTTGGAAGACTGGATAAAATGGAGCAAGCTCGCAATATGTACAAACAAAGGGCAGAGCATTATGCCACTGTTGTAAAGAGACTTGCAGGATCTCCAACTAATGCACAACCGCTGACAGTGGTAAGTATTGAGGACCTAGCTGTCAAGAAAGCTGAGAAGTTCGCCTCCAAAGGCGTGTTGTATGATTTTGTTGAGAAGATCATAGAACACGGATCTCAGATCATAATTGCTGTAGATGAGAAAACTACCTTGTTGGCCAGCTCACCACAGAGCTTGATAAAGAAAAAAGTGTACTTTCCCAGGAGCGCAGAGATATGGAAAAATGCCTGCTGTCATGGTCACAGATGAAGCAGGTAAAGCTAGTAAATTGGTGAAAGTTGGGGTAATTTCTGATAAAGAAAAGTTCATTGAGGTAAGAGAATCCTTGAAACATTGAATTCAAGTAATTCAATCTCTTACGAAAGATCTCCACCAAGTGCAGGAAGATGTCGAAGGCATCGTGTTATTCTTGAAAAAGGTATCAAGGAGTTACTAGGTCAACTTCTCGAGGAGAATCATATCTTCCTATCGGCCACGAAATATCCCAGATCTTCAAGAAGCCATCATGAAGTTGATTGACAACGCAAACTTTTAGAAGCCTCTCTTAACGTCATTTGTGATACAAGGCTCACATTGGATAACCAAAAATGCATCTTGACAGATGCAAGAAGGTTCACTCATCTGCCATGAGATCGATCACGAGAATTCACACCATTGGTCCAGATGAGAAGTTCGGCAGGAGACCAGGAAGAAATACGAAGACTTTCACCAAAGCAAGGAAACATGAAGAAGGTTCCTGATCTCCAAGTGTTAGAAATTTTCGGTGCATCCCTTTTATGCATCTTGTAAATATTTCCTAACATCTTATATGTCTTTTTGTAAATTGTAATTGCACCAAGTTCAAGATGTAATCTTTTAAAACAAATTACACTTTGACTTTGGTCCAAGTTAGGTGAGATCTCCTAAAACCGCTCACCCAACTTTCCTTGATTTCCTCAATTAGATTCCTAATTTTGCTCATCCCTCTTTCTATATAATGTGAGGGATTTCTATTGTAAAAGGATCCTTTAGTATTTTGCAACGAAGTGCTGCCCTTTTTGAAGCAGAATTGTGAAACTTTGTGTTCATACTTTGTGAATGAAATTTGATCAATAAAGAAGAAGATTGCAAACCAGACTTTGTGTTGGATTCGATAATCTTATGAATTGATCTCATTTGGTGGTGATTAGCTTATGGAATCTGAAGGACTCTAAGTAATTTATGTAAACTTTGTGTTACATCATTTATTTAGATTTTCATTTGTGTTTTGGATATTATGGTTGAATGATGTACAAGACTTTGTGCTTGTAATTATTCATGCTCTTTGAAGACTTTGGTTGGATAATCTACAAAACTTTGCGCTTGTAATTGTTCATACTGTTCGAGGAATTGCTACGTCTAAGAAGACTTTGTGCTTCTAACGTGACAAACGACACACTTTTCACAGATCCACCATTGAAAAAGCTATGAAACGACTTTGTGCCTTCGTGAGCTTTCCCTTTTATTTTGCTAGTTTATTGTTAATCACTTCTGGTACCTCTACGCTTTGCTTTGACAAGATAGAGGTATTGGCATTACTGCTCGTTGTTAGTTTAGAGTTATTGTGAATTAAGAACTTCCAACAGTAAAGCATTGTAAACATATTCTCTGAAAAAAGAGAGAAGGATGAATGTAACTCACCCGCCCCCCCCCCCCACCCCACTTCGTAAGTATTGTGTACATTTTGTAATTACTTTGTTTGTTTTACTATCGCTTTTGTCAGCAGTAAGAAGGGTGCCTCCCCTTTCGAGAGGAGAGATTTACATCTCACATAGCTGTGGCTGAAGTCTTAGTTGTGTAATCTATCAAAAGCTGATTACATAATTTTCACCCAACACTATTTTACAATAAAAATCTTTATTAATTTCTATCTTATAAAGAAGACATTTAGTAAACTACATACATTTATTATGTATTTAAAATAAAATAAAATTATGTATTTTTTTTTTAATCAGGATGCCCATTGAAGAAACTATGGGTCCAATTGCTGGTTTAAATTAGTTGTATGTTGATCGCATCTACTTAAACGTAGTTCATAGCTTCTTAAAGGTAAAAATCAAAGCTGGAAGCACTAACACGAGACTGTACCAGGAAAAAATTAAATTAAAAAAATAGCCGAATGGGGAAGCTGGGCGGTGCGAAGTGAGGGGAAATAAATAGAGGAGCACAAAAGCCGTGACAGTTGAAACGCCTAAAACCTCCAATTCCGCAAAGAATGGATGTAAATGTAATGCCTGCGCTGGCTGAAGACGAGGAAGTGCAGGCCACTGAACAACCTGCCTCTGTATTTGCGTCTGTTCCGCCTCGTCCTGCCACTCAGTAAGTGATTTTCATTCTTCTCATCCAATTCTTGGTTCAACTATTGAAGAGCCTTTTAGTTGCATACATGTTCGTGAGGTATCAGGGAAAAACTGCATTTGGGACTCCTCTGATAGGAGAAACGAAAATTAGAGATTGTTTTTGGGAATCTCTCAATAAAGCTTCGTAAATTATGACGTGTTGGATGAATTGCTATAGATTTATCAAAGTCGTCCGATTTCCTTTGGTAATTTTTTTCTGGAGGAATAATTGCATTGTCGGGGTTGGATGGGGGGAGCTTGGGTGATAGAAACACTCGGGCTTTCGAAGCAAATGCGTAAGTTCGAACACCAGAAGACATGATAACGTGTCAAAATAATTGTCATGCGGATGCAAAATAGGCTTTATAACTTGATGCATTCGCAGCAATGAATAATTATAACAGTACTCGTTGATAACGGGTCCCATAGATTGCCCAGATGTCATTAAAAATTTTCATTCTTAAAGTTTTTAGAAATTTCCAAATAACAATAGTGATGGTTTTGATGTGGTTGAGACTATTTATCTAATTGGCTCTAGGAAAATTCACTGCCAGCAATTCCCCGTTGGAAAATTCACCGCCAACAATTCACTGTGGGGAAATTCACCGCCATGACAAATTCACCTCAAGGAAAATTCACCACCAGCAATTCACCACAGGGGAAAATTCATCGCATTAAATTTTTGCGATTAATTTCCTGTGGCGGTGAATTGCTGGTGGTGAATTTTCCTTGAGGTGAATTTGTCATGGCGGTGAATTTGCCTGATGCCATCTAATTATAAGTAATAGCGTGGGAGAGTATTCACCATTTTGTGCTGGTTTGATGTTTTGTCCCAGTGTCAGTGGGCACTGCAACGTCATTATGTTTTCTCGATTGACACTTATTAACAATAAACATTGATATTTAAATTAATGACAAACGTGACTCAAAGAAGGGCGATTTGGTATTTTGTTGTCCTGGTTGGAGTCACAACATAGGGTGACAAATTTAGTACTGAAACTTTGCTATTGAAAATTAGAAGTTGCTCTGAAATGAGAACATTGTTCTAAATGCTTTTGAAGTAATTTGATGTTTGGCTATTGAGCAACTTGGTTTTAGTGGAATCAGCATAAATAAATAAATTTCTTGATTTTCTTCCGTTTATCTTTCTTACACAAAGGCATGACTTAATTTATGCATTGCAATGATAAACTTCACTGTGAATGGCGTTTATGCCGAAAATGCTGAAAAAATAATGTTTTTTTAGAAGAAACAGTTCATTGGTGCTTTTCTTTTCTATTTGGTACAATTGCACATCCCTTTTCTAATATTTTCCTTCAAAATTTTTACTTGCAATATAGGAGTACGGCTAGCAAATACTCACCTTTACCATGGGAAGGCCACTTTGATAAGGAGGAGGACATCAACATTCCAGAGTCCAATACGGTAAAGAGTAAAAACATTGCGCCCATTTGTAAGTATGGCTTTTTTTAATGTTTGTCATTGAAGGTTTGAAACTTTGAACAGATCCTCTTAGTGGATAGCCTGAAACTTGTGGAAAGCTTAAGGATCTTTTTAACTTTTAGGATATTGGAACATCCCAATAGGAAAAATGAAACCATCTGAGATTAGCTTATTTATGGCTGATGTGTATTGAGTCTTGTCACCCTGTACTTGACCTAGCTATTTTAGTATAACTTAGAGCAAAACATTCTGTTTTGATGGTTTTTGTCTGTTTGTATACATGTTGGTTTTTTTTTTGGTTCTATTTCTTTTGTATCTATGGTGGAAAGTGTTAACTTGTAATATTTTTGAGTATGTTGCACCAAATTTGGCAGGTTTGGAAGCATGTTTTCTTATTAAGGATGTGCATTAATGAACTAGTTGATCCTTAATTTGGTGTTGAACATGCAATGCTACATCTTTTTGAACAAGTTCTAAAGGATGATTGATAGGTCATTCTAATCCAAATCTATTTATTCGAGAAATATGTTAGGAAAGGTGTCTAAACCTTGCTCCTAATGTTAAAATTACAAAAAGTGCGATTTTCAGGTTAGAAAATAGAAAAACTCAATTTTTGGACTATAGAGTTGGTTTTTGGCCAAAATAGATATTTTGGGTTGTTTGGCTCTGCTAGGGGGGTTGCCTATTCCATAGGTTTCTTTGAGCTCTACAAATTAAAAAAATATGTGTCTAATCAGATTCCCTTATCAAAAGTTATGGCCTTCGGAAGTTTGCATAGGAAATATAAAAACATGTTGGACACATAGAGGATTTGTAAGGGGGAGCTACACTTGTTGACCAACTAATGATATGTGTTGCAACACATCATAAAACATTTTTGATTGGAGATAATGGAACCAAAATGGGATGCCAAATTTGGTGAGTGGATTATAACGAGGTTATGATAGGTGGAAAAAATATGCTATTTTTATCTTGTGGACTCATTTGAGAGTTGGGTGTTGGATTTTTAAACTAAGGATTTGGGTGCCACTTCTTGAATGGTTTTGGCTCATGGTTTTCTAATCACCTTTTGATGGTTTCATGTATTGTATCTTCTATATATTAGGTGCTTGAGATGGAGGTTGTGTGCGAGTTTTGTAGATAATGTTTAGCTGTCAAAATTCATTTAGATCTCTGATTGGTGATATTTCAGTGAAGGCTTGCTCTACAAGTGTATTGTAACTATGTTGTTTACTAAATTATACATTGGGCTGTTTTGGAGTATAGGTTTTTTCTTTTGAAAGGGTTTCCTCACATACACTTGTGTTATGATATATATATATATTGTTAAAGATTGAAATTTGCACAACACTCTCCACTGAATTTTGTGCAGGAAGCATTTCTGTGTACCTTGCTTCCTTCCAAATAATCATCTCATCTCTTTTTTCTTGTATTTTTGGATACTTTCGTAGCTTTTATTTTTAGTTGTTCGAAAACTTTAGAGTAATATGAATTGATAAGCATCTGCAGAGTTATAGAAAAACAAGAGACTCAATGGAAGGCTGGGGTTTGTTTTCTTCAGTTAAGGTGATTTTGTAAGACATTTATTAAATATCCTTTCTTTATAGCCCTCACTGTCATGCTTCACTAGCATTCATCTTGAATTTGCTAACATTTAAACTTAACCTCCGCTTCATTGAATTTGTTTCAGAAAATAGATCGTCTTATTGATCTGAGTTAGTAAGATTGGATGGAGCTTGGATTGTTGAACTGTTCTTTTCTAACACCTGATGTTATTAAACAATTTCACAGATGTAAATGTATTCAAGTAATTTTCCAGATTGAATTTGTTTCAGAAAATAGATCCTCTTGTTGATCTGAGTTAGTAAGATTGTGTGGAGCTTGGATGGTTAACCAAGGGTGTTTTCTAACACCGGATGTTATTAAACAATTTCCTAGATTTGAATGTTTCAAATAATTTTCCAGATTTTACACACATTGATTAAACAACTAAAATAACAAGGATAAAATGCATCAAAGAAAAATACATTTGAAATTTATAGAGAAGCAATTCCAATGTTCAATAAAACATATAAATTATTTCAAAAGTTGAATACATATCTGTTGATTCCATGGATTTTCGGCTCTTCTTTTCTCTTGGTGATCAAATGCAAAGCCCTTAAGCTATGATTGCATATCAGGAGGATAACAATATCACATTGTATAGGAGCAAATTTGTACCCCTTACGCAAATTCCCCTTTCACATACCCTCACCTTAGAAAATCAAATCTGAAGGCGAAATTCCACATCACCCAACTGTCTTCCATCCACTTGGCATATGTCCTTTGTGTCGGTGAGAGAATATTTGTCGGGGATGAATGCGCGATGTTCGGACGTCTGCACGCCGCATTGCCGTTCCTGACACATTCCTGCGTATGGAGTTGGCAGAGGCATTACACACCCAATTTGGGGCCGAATTGTAATGTCCCTCTTCAACCAACCGACTCGAAAATGGCAGATTCTTCCTCATTCTTCCTTCAAATTCATCCATTCTCACTTCATTTGTCTCTCGAGCAATTCTCTTGAACTCTCTAAGCAATTCCTCTTCACTCTTTCACTCTCAAGCAGTATTCTAGCATTCCACTTTTGAGCATTGCAGCAGCAACAGCACTCCGTCAACTCCACATTGCAAGTGTGAGGCCATTACAGACGTTGCTAGCTTGGAGTCTTGTGAGACCTCCCTTCACCATGATTGCGGCAGTGGTGACTTTGCCAAGTTTGTAGCTGGCTTTCTCCTTCCATTGGCTAGTGAGCTTTTGGGTGGAGGTGGTAACACTTCACTCCTCTCCTTTGTGATTTGGTTGAGTAGCATAATATTGTTTGTAGTGCTCCTTGTTTCCTTTATCGCATATGCTACTCCGTTGCTTTTTGGCTGTCCATGGCGGTGGAAACACCAAAATGGGGGTTTGACTGAGGCAGGCCCCTATACAGCCCCAACAATTTTCCCTCTTTCTTGTGTGTAGGTGGACATACGTGTGGAGCTAGCTAGCGAACTGACACTTTTGTGAGATCATCTTCATCGCTCTAGTTCTTATTTACTTGCTTTATCATTTTAGTATTTATTTCCTATACTTTTTCATTCTGTTTTTACCATCTAGATTAACTAGCTAGGACGTCAGTAGGTTTTTTGGTAGTTTATGCTGTGTTTACTGTTTTTTGACTGTACGGACGCCAACGTGCCCGAGAGACGCCAGCGCGCCGTGCTGTCGTCCTAGAACTGTGCTGTCATCCTCGGACAGAGAGTTGTCTGAGACACAGTACCGACTCCAAAAACCAGCTCGCTTAGCCTAAACCTGAACTCGGGTCTGAAGAGTGACAAAAGTACTACATAGTGCTCTTCATTCTCGATCCTTATCCTTTTAGAGTGAGGTAAGTTAGGTCAGCCCTCCGCTCTCGGCTCTTCGTGACCTGGAGCCTTGGTGTGGTTGGGCCCCGTCTCTTACACACATAAATTGACATCAGATCTGGATACTCTGTATCCTTTGTTGGACATGCTTTGCAGGCTATCTCCAAGACCCACCACCTACCTTGATCTGTCACTAAAGAGATTTACCCATACAAAAATCCAGGTTTACAAGGAAATAAATAGTTTCCTAAGAGAGTTGATCTATTAACACGCCCTTTCAAATCCTTAATTACATCACTTGATTTTCAATGATGTTTTAATCAACAATTTTTTTACCCCATTTACAAATTCAAAGGAATATTAATCCTTATTTTATTTGGGTAAAAAATTTCGTAAAAAATTTAAAATAAGGTTGTAATTCTGGTCCATAATACTAGTTTTAAATTTGGGACAATAAACTAAGAGTGATCTGGATCCCTGGGAGAACTTGGGGGACAACACTCGAAACTGTTGAAATCTAGATGTGTTACAAGTGAGCAATATTTGACTATGAGCCAAGGATGATCAAAGAGAGATGTACAAGATAGTTAGAGAATTGAAACTAAAAATTGTATTAGTTCTTGTGTTCTGTGCATGGCATCCTCTCTCTTGAGATGTATGATTACTTAATATTCTAGCTAGCCTATACTATAAATCTATGAACAACTCTGCACCTAGATGCTACCAATAGAAATCTAGATTCATGTTTTGCATACGTTTCAGTGTTCTACTTTGCTTAGTCACACACTGAACCAATTTGCACAGTTTAAACAAAAAAAGTTAGTAGCAACTTACTGGATTCACCTAGATTGATTTGAACATTCTATATGATGGCTTTTATAGCTAGCTCACTTTCCTCTATGAAACCAACCTACCCATCAACCACCCAAACATAGTTATCAGACTTGCTGGTTCTTTGCTTTGACTTGTGTTCACATCTGAGACAACCTTGGTGGGTCTGGGGCCTTGCTTGAAGACCCATGAGTCCAGTCCCTGGACTTGCCGATATGCAGAGACTTGTAAGTCCTGACACAGGACTTACTGAGTCTGCAGGGCCAAAGCCCAACTTAAAAAAATATTTATAAAAACTCTCTTAAAAAAAAAGCACATCAATTTATGTACCTAAAAGGTCACTAAAGGCTTAAAAGCATCATTTGTCCATTTTATGATTTTAATCTTACTTTCACTTGCCCATTTGCTTTTAAACTATTTTCACTCTAGTTTTCATTTTTATCTTCAAAAGAGCTGGACATATTTACTAGCTGATAGGGTTGAATTGATGGTGGATTCATGCCGAGGAGGTGCTAATATAAGGCCTTGGATTTGACTTACACATTTTCAATTTCCAACTTCAAGCATCGAGGTAAGTTGAAAATCTTCAATTTTTGTTTCATTTTTAATTCTCATTTAATCTTCTTTACATTTTTAGTTTTATTTTCAGTATTTCTGTTTTATAAGTTGTAAAATTTACAAGCTTAGAAAAACAGAAAAAAGTATTAGGGTTTTAAATTTTTTCATTGTTGCATTCTTGTTTTTATCTTTCTTATTCATTTTAAAAAGTTGTTTTTGCATTTTTTTAGCTTTGTTGCTTGCTTTTTTGTAATGACTGCTACATTTTTTCTTTTTAATATTGGATATAATTCATAAATATAGCTCATACGGGTACCCAATCACAAAGTAGGATAAAGATTAAGTCCCATAAAACAAAATAGGGACAAGTAAAAAACCATGTACAACAGACCCTATCCAAAATAGAGATCAAAGCAAGTAATCCACCTGGTCCAACACATGGTCAACCTGAAGAGAAATCATATCCATCAGCCATAATCACAATATCAACAGCTACATATAATGGACAGCAACATAGTGACTGACATCCAAAGCAAGCAAAAGGCCAATCATAGAGCCCAACAGCAAAAATCATGATCAACACCAATATCAGGACCAGAATGTAGTATCCTGTTTAATTTTTAAAACAAATTATGAATACAGCAGTTATGTATAATGAATTAATTATCGGCTCTGCAAAACAATCACTACAATTGGTAGCGTTTTAGGATTACCAACCAATTGATAACTCAAGCCCACCTCTTTAGGAAACCTGCAATGGATGCATCCTTTGGAAGAATCTGCCACAAATGGAGAATCACAGCCACTTATAATTAGCAGAAATTTACCACAAATTAGGAATTGCAGCCTCAGTTCTATCAATCAAATCTGAGTCACTACAAGGTGCAGTGCTCAAAGAATATGAATTGCCACTTGAGACTTGTCAGATTCAGATTAGACACCCTTCAACATAGATTGCTGATTGCTGGTTATCAGAAATTGCTGTTGGGAATTCCGCCATGAATTGCTGATAATATATCCAACTTAAGTTGTTGATAATCTCTGTAATATATTTTACAAACCCCTGGCACCATTCATCACTTAGACAATCGTGGGGTTTGGGTGCTGCAAATTATATATGATCTGTTCTTGCATACCAGTCAGAAAGATTTCACCATAATGTCACTTTGAATTGCTCATCACTTTGAAGCTCATATGCAATCCTTGGTTGGGGTTGCCTCATGTCTGAATCAGGGGTTTTTGTCCACTAATCAAGTGATGGAAATCAGGGGGTTGTCATCCACTAATTCAGTGATGGATATCATGGGGTTTTCATCCTCCAATTCCAGACCTAGATGGTTTTCACTCTCAGGTTAATTAAACCAAAGTCGAATGCTCCAACAAGGATTAGAAATCAGAAAATAGAATGGTTGATCAATATATCCCCCTTCTCCTTGCTTGGCCTCTCTTAAATAGAGTTTTCCTCCAAAAGACATAACTCTTCAAATCTCCTCCATGACATTTGATTGATATTTGAGAGGAATTATTTAAAATAAACTTTAATTATAAGAGACCTTCGTATTTTGTATTTTAACTTCACTTGAGGCCCTATTTATTATAATTATAATTCACAAAACCCATGGAAAATGTATGAGGGGCGTTTTGGGTTTCAACTTGGCTTAATTTCAAAAAAAGGGACATTATGCAGCAGCCTTAAAATTCATTGACCCAAAAAGCTTGAACCAGTAATGGGAACCAAAACAAGAGCATAAGAAAAATTACATATATTTGCTACCTTTACTGGCTGATTTCTTATCCAAATTAACAACAAAATCCTCAACATTCTTCTTCAAGGACTGCACCCTGAAATCTACACTTCCTGAAGCCAGGATTCTGGATAAACACTGGTTGCAACAGCAGGATAAGGTGTAGAAACCTCATCGTCATCACTTTCTGAAGAATAACCATCAGCAACCTGCTCAACACCCAGCTCATGAACATCATCAACAATGCACTTACCTTTATCAGCACCCAAACCAGTAATGGCAGTAATTCCAACACCATGAGGAATAGCTGGAGCATCCATACCCAATGGAACAACAGAAACACCACTCTGAGTAACCTCAGGACCAACATGAACAACAGGACCATTACCAAATGGAACATCATGAGTTATTTTACCTTGATGAGCAACACTGAATGGAACAATAGGAGCAACACCACCCTGAGGAACAACAGGATATGCAAGAACAGGAACCTCAACCACTGTAACCACATCAATGCCCCCCTGCTTCGGCGAACCATCCTTGTCATATGAAACATTACTGAAGCCTATGCCCCAACGCACTTTCTGAGATTCTGGGACAGGTGAACCATCATAAACAAATTACAGATTACTTAATATCTTCACTCTTCTAGTGAACCTGCAAAGCCACATTGTTTGCAAGAAGAGATATGGTGGCTTTTTGAGAAAATCCAATGAGCATTTGCCTGCACCCTTGGAAAACCTCATTATTCCCTGTAACCCAAATGAACCATAAGATTTCAGAAGACATAACCAGCCACAACTAATACTGTCCAAAAAAGTAGCAAGAGGAGAACAACATTAAATTTTGCCAAAAAGAATATCATGCCAATCAATAGAACATTTACCAACACTCAAAGCCCAAGCGGGAAGAAAGCATTGCGAACTTGTTTGCATAAGGACATGTTGTGACCTAATTCACACCTCGCCCCATTGCAAATGGGGACCCTCATAATTTGCTTTTTAGGGTTTTGTCGTTGCGTCTTGGTTTTCGTCTGGTCTCTATTTGGGGGATTTGAGTCTGAATTTTGAATGGTCACCTGAGTCAAGCAAATGAGTTTTAGTCTGGATCACTGTGCAAATGTCGCCATCATGCTTAGGAGGCCTGGGAGACGAAGATCGACTGTCATTTCAGTCAATTCCGACACCTCCCAGTTTTTAGGGTTTTTCACTCTGGCCCCCTATTTTTTAGGACCTACTTTTTTGGCACTTTTGGGCAATTATGAGATTCCTATTTTTAGGGTCTATTTTTGGAAAGTTGCTATTTTTGGAAAATTTTTATTTTTAGAAAGTTTCTATATTTGGAAAGGTCTCGAGTTTCGAAAATCCACTCAGAAGTTCGAAAAGATCAACGAAACTCTCAGAAAATGGATTTGAAATTTTTTGAATTCATGGTGAAATTCTGGAAAATGATGAGAAATCTGGAAAAAATCACAGAAAATGGTGGATAAAATGAAAAAATCAGTCATGAAATCATCAAAAAATTGATAGAAATATGAGAAACTCATGTAAAAATCTGAGAAATTCATCAAGAAATCTGAAGGGATCATGGATAAAATCTGAGTAATCATGGTGAAGGCATGAAAGAGGACTGAGATGAGTAAAATTGATGCCAGAAAGCTTCAGCCAGACAATGAAAATGGCTAGCCATTTAGCAAAGTCCGCCTTGTATGGTATGCAAATAGCCCAAGTCCGCCCTTGGTCAAGTCTGAAGTGGCAAGAGAAGAGCTAAAGTCCGCCCTCAGAAGGAAGTAAAGATGGCAACCCATAGGCTAAAGTCCGCCTTGAATGGCATGAAAAGTGACAAAGTCCGCCCTTGGTCAGAAGGTTGAATGGCAAGACATTTTGCTAAGTCCGCCTTGGGCAAGATGTTGAAATGGCAAGCCATCCTATGAAGTCCGCCTTGAATGGCAAGACACGGAGTGAAGTCCACCCTTAGGCATAAGGTGGAATGGCAAACAAATAAAGGAAGTCCGCCCACTAGATGGCAATAAAACATGCCAAGTCCGCCTTGGACATAATGAAGAAATGGCAAGACATTTTACCAAGTCCGCCTTGTATGGCTAAGAAATAAGCAAAGTCCGCCCCTAGACATAAGGTGAAGTGGCAAGGAAACAAGGCAAGTCTTCCTTGAACATAAGACAATGGCTTGAGAAGTGATGAAGTCCGCCCAAAAGGTGGCAAAGAAATGAGGCAAGTCCGCCATGCTTAGAAGTGTGAAAATTAAAATTTTTGCTTAAGTATGGGCTTTGAGAAATTAAAAATATATGCGTGGCACTTTGAAAATTCGCCATGCTTGAAAAGAAAGAAAATTCGCCTCAGTCCAAACATCAAAATGTCTAAAGAAAATCATGCCAGATGATTTAGGAAGATGAAATAAATTTTGCCAGAGATTTTGGACGATAAAAATTACGGCAAAATAATTTTGGATGAAAGGATTTATGGCAAAATAATTTTGGACGAAAAAGTTATGGCAAAATAATTTGGAAGAAAGAAAATTCGCCTAAGGCAAATGAAAAATTTCGAAAATCAAAATTGCCTTAGACAAAAAATAATTTGCCATAAAACGAACGGGTTGGAAATATCACATAAAATGATTATTTTAATTATTTTAATTATTCATTTTCCAACACCCCAAAAGGATAAACTTAAAAAATCGAAATTGGAAAAAGGACAAAAAGAGCTTTATTGAACTGGCGTTGAATTTGGAAACTTTCCCAGGTATTATCGTTGAAGATAAAACTTGCCACCCGGAAGCTGAGTAAAAGACAAGTTAAATCTCAATTTAAAGGAAACATTTGAAATTTGCTAATTGGATCGATTTTCTCACCTCTATAATTGATTTCACTTCTCATTTTTACAATCATCCGATTTTCGAAAGAAAAGTGTGAGAAGAAATTTGTCTAAGGCACGAAAGTTGAGTTTGCAGCGAAGTGAAGGAGATAATTTTTTTTACTAGCTTGCATTGTGATCGTCATCATTTCTTTTAGAAGAGCTAGGCAGATTTACTTTGTCCACTTCATTTTGACATAAAACTTCATCATTTATTTTCTTTCCAGCTTGATTTTTCACGAAGTCTAGTTTGACAACTAGCTGGAATATATTGCAAAGTGATTTAAATTTCGAATTCTAAATATTTTCTCTGCCTTTTCCTTGCAGATTTATTTTCGAGACGGTAAAGATGAAGTTTGCCAGCAAGGGTGTGCAGCTGCAGTCAAAGATCAAGTCCAAGTGGGAGCATGTCGTGGACACCAATCTCGGCCACGTGGACCTCGATGACTTAAGGAAAAGAATGTACGGAAGCGATGGACGTCTACCTTCGCCAATCGCGATAAGAATGATGCGCAATGGAATTGTTCACGCAGCTGGATTTCCACCAGCAAAAGAGTGTCCGGAACTTATGGTGGAATGCGCATTGCACTATAATGCACGAGAAAGGCAAATAGAAGCTCCTGATGGAAGAGTTCTCGCATACTTGTCTGAGCCAGCCATTCAGGAAATTTTCGGGATTCCAGTTTACAATAGAACGTCTTACCGCACTAAGGAGGATGCACTTAAGCTCTATCAGAACCAGCAAGACCTTTGTGCATCCAACATAAACAAAACTTGGTTGCTGAAACCCAAGCCTATTGCAGGAAAGATGCCAAAGAAGTTGGTCAGAACACATTTCAAGGAAGGATATGGCGACATAGTTTTGTTGCTGAATAGAATAGTAGGCAACCCTCATGGTGCACCTTTCAAAAACTAGATGTATTATTTCATTGATGAAATAATTACCGGAGTCAAGATGTTTAATTGGTCCAGAATGATCAGTGATTCCCTCCATGAGCAGTTGGTTAACCTGGAGGAAACCAAGACCTTTCACATGAGCTCATATGTCATATATTCGCTTGCAAGGTATTACAAGTATCCTGGCTTGGTTTGCAAAGGCGTGGTTGGCAATGGCGAAGGGCAACTCAAGGCATATGATTGTTATCCGCAATTGCAACTAAAAGAGAAGTCACATTTCCGACGAGCTCATGACGCCTTTCTGATGTACATCACTCGGCTTCTTCAAGGCGGAACACATCAGAGACTCACCCGTGAAGCCAAGAGTTTGATTGGCAGATATGGATCGTGGTTCATCCAATATCTCAGGTTCACTTACATCAGGATCCAAGGATTCTTAGGAAATCCTTATAGACTGCCCATCTATCCAACTAACAAAATGGTTTTGCTGGAAGTGCTAAGGCAATTGGAGGCGTATCAAAATATTCAAAGGCCAAAACAAAAGGCAGCTGTCACCTTTCCTTTTTTCATTGGCAATATGGAGGAGTCATGTCCAACGGCACAAGCAGCGGAGAGTGCTCGACTGGAGATCCAGAAGTATCCGTTCATATCATACAAGTCCAGGAATAACTTTGATCCACTCCATCACATCAAGACTGTGGACGGAGAAAAGTACAAGCACCGGGTAGACTTAGAAGACTTCTGGGCCAATGCAGCAGATGAATATGACGTGAGAAAGAGGCTGTGGTCAAGATTGCCACTAAGTATGATAAGGGCAACGGAGATTTTCAAAGTACCTGATCAACTACAGGATGGCGGAAGGTATGTGCAGTCAGGCTTCGATCAGAATGAGCCGCTCCCCCCTATGAAGTGGTCTGAGCCTGAGATGGGTGACCTTGCAACATTCATGCGACCTGTTTTCAAGTATTCTCAATGGTGGATAGATCAGCAGGTAGAAACTCTAAGGCAGAGAAACGTGCAATTCACGTACGAATTGATGGGCGATACAGAGACCTGTTCTTCAAATGCCGGTGCATCTCATGGAGATGGGCCAACAGATGTTGCCAACTTGGGAAAGAGGAAAGAAATTGGTAAATCTGCAAAACAGGACAAAGATAAAATGATAGATGAAGGGCCTTCTCGGAAGAAGCACAAATCCAGACCTCTTTAGTCGGCCACTTCCAGAAATATAGAAGAAATACTCGCCATGGATAAAGAGTCTTTGGAGAATGTCAGGATTCCTTCCCCAGTCAGAGATGTGGAGCCAATACAACTGGAGGACGATGCTCAACCCTCTCCTACAGGCACCGAGATCCTAGAATCAGACAACGATGTAGATATTATGGATGGAGAATTCGAGGAAGGAATGATTTCCGCCCTCAAAGGAATCCAAGAGGACTCATCCGTGCAGGAAATTCCAAATGTCCAAGAACTTCATGATATACCAGAGATTCAGGAAGAGCAAGAAGTGCGGGATATTCAAGAAGTCCAAGGTCGGCAGGAGGACGGAATTGAACAACCAACCATCCCAGATTGGCTAAAAGAAAGATTAAAAAGAAAGGCGCCAGCAGAGGTTCTTGAAGAAGATGATGCCACAGATTTCTTGGCAAGGCTAGAACAAACTACCACGAGGAAGAAGGCCAAGAAATTTTCCACCATCCGAAGAGATGAAGTTGGCAACCGCACAGTACAAATTGCAGTACCTACAGCTGATAAGTTCTAGGATGAGATTGCCCCGGATGAGTACGCCATCGCGACTATTGATATAGGTCCAACAACGAAAGAGCAAGACGTCGAGGACTTAGACAATTCCGTTGCCATCATCAAGTCTAGGCTGGAAAGGGAAGTAGCCAAGAAAAAGGAATATAAAAAAGAGATTGACCACCTAAACAATTACATCCAGCACTTGACCAAGCCGCTAAATGAAGGTGACCAAGCAGCGCTTCCACCTCCAAACTCTTCACTAGAACCAATCCGAAATTTTGAAGAAGAGTTGACTACAGCACGAGAGGCTAAGGATTGGATGGATGGAAGGAAAGAAGAGGCAATGGTGTTCGCGGAAAAGTTGGCATGTGTGTATGAGCAGGTTTCCTTTTTGCTGTCACGGGTTGCAGACTTAGCAGAATCTTGGGGTAGCCTCGAAGATATTCAGAATAGGATTATCCCATGTATTCGAGAATTGAAGGGCATCTCGAAGCAAAGGTTGATTGATGACGGGATCATTGAGGCTGGAGCTGCATATGATTTCAGTGGATGGTATTATGCTCTGATTTCACGGAGAGGAGTCCTGAAAAAGGTGAAGCAGGATGGCGCCAAAGTTGAAGAACAGGCAAAAGAGATTCGGAGTAAAGTTTACCAGATGGTTGCAGACATGCTCGACAAAGATGTTGTCCGGAAGAAACATTTGCGACCAAAGAATTTAAAAGAACAAGTGCAGAAAATTTTCTGCACCATCTCCGGGCCACTCATGAAAGAAAACTTCACTAGGGTCTTCAACTTCATGATTGTCAGAAATACTTTCTTGCTACAGGAACCAGAATGGGCGGCCACTTTTTTAGAATGTGCTGAGAGCTTGGACTTGCAGGAATACAACGTCAACGCGCTGCCGGACATTGCCCTGGAGGAGGTCAGCTTGATTGTGTCCAGGTTCGCCGAACACAATGCCGCACAAGTGGATAAGGATGCAACTCCAGATGACTGAGGTTCTCTCTAGTTAACTGGTTGATATTTTGGAAACCCTAATTAGGGTTTAGTCATGTTTAATCTGGGCCCTTGATCTCATTTCAATCTTGGCCATTCATTGTAATTCAGAAGTACTATATAAACCCCCCCCCTCTCTTTCATTTTCATTAGAATTAGATCAGAAGAGGAAGAATTAGAAATTCATTAGAAGTTAGAGCAGATTCAAGAGAATTAGATTGTAGAAAATAAGAGAGAGTTTTATGAGATTGTTGTGAAAACACTATTTTGATAATAAAGTTCAAATACATGAGGTGCCTTGAATCCTTGATTGTCAAATGGTTGCATGGTCGCATATTTTCTTTCTCATTTAGTAAATTTGAATTAGAATGTATGTTAGAAGAATGACAGATTGATAACGAAGACTAGTGAAACCTAGCTCATACTTTCTTTGAGTGGATGCTTTTCACTCAATGTGTAAAGTTAGACTGAGCTCTATTGTGGATGCTTAACTTCTGTTTGGATAATTATTGTTCGATTTGATGGTAGTTATTCATTACGTGAAAATCATAAGCACATTCCTAGAAGATTGCACTTGCTCTGTGTAGTTGTCGTTTAACGTGGCGAAGCAGAGTATTGTTTATTTGGTTTCATTTAATCTTCGTCGTCTCTTGATTTCTTAGGTATAGCATAGGATCTCTAAACCCTTAATCTTTTTCACCTTTTTTTTAAATCAGAAAATCCAAAATGATACTGTATTTATGTCCCTGCTTTCCCAAGTAATTCGCAAAAGTAAGTCCCCTTGTCATAACCAGCAAATCACATCAAAACCATAGAGCTCATCCGCATTCATCTTAAACATTGGGATTACCATATGATCTTACTTGCAATCTTAGCATATAAGGTAGTTTTTCAAGAGGGGATAGAGCGTCTTGGACACTTTATTCTAGTAAATGTTTGTTGTGTCATAAAACACGCATCAACAGGACACTCATAGAACAAATGAACAGTAGAATAGACATCCCCACAAGCAAGACAAGGCTTAGACCCGGGACTTTAACATGTTACCACCAATAGCCAATTATTAAACAATAATAGCCATTTAAGAAAGGACTTTTTGGGCTGAATATAACTAGACCAATTTTTAAAAATCTTTTAGACTAGACATTTTCCGGTTCAGGAAGGCTTCATAACAAGTTTAGCTTGCTGAAATAATGCATGGTGAAAGACCAAAAAGCATACAAGTATTTAGGAGTGGCATGCAGAATTTTTTTGCATCCCACCCTGAATCTCTCAAACCTGCCATCTAAACAAGCTTTCTTAATCATAGTATACGTTTTCTTTTGCTGATCTGGAATACCAAACTTGCTTTGAATAAGCTTTCAATTCATCAGACCCTTATCAAGAAGAATATTGCCAATAAAATTAATCCCCTTAATACTCCAAAGCTTTGCAAAATAGTCTTTGGTAGAGGCAAGATGAACACTTTTTCCCTCAAGAGCCCACCAGAAGAATCTAAATCCAAGCACCTTATTCTTGTCATCAGAAAAAGCACCGTGCCCTTTAGTAAAACCTTCAACATAAAGCCAAGCCTTCCAAATAGAGCAGAAAACATTGGACCCAAAGGGCTTAATTTTACAATTTCCAAAAAAGAATACCCCATAAATGCAGATCTTTCCAACTGGATTCAATTTAGAAACACAATTAGCTAAATTATATCTAAAAAGTTGCTTCCATGGATCATTGCCAATTTACCATGCATGGCTTTGATAGCCTATTTGCCAACAAGAGAGACAGCATGTTTGAAAATGTCCTTCAAACCCATCTCCCCCACAATTCTAGGCTTAATACATTGCTCCTAAGAAACTGCATGCCTTTTCCTGCTATCTTTCTCATCAGACCAGAAAACACTTTTAATAAGCTTGTTTAACTGATTAACATGAGAAGAAGCCACATGCCAATAAAAGGAGAAATATATGATGTAAGAGGAAAACACCTTTTGGCAAACCTGAAGCCTCCCTACAAGAGACGGCAATCACCCTGACACTTAACAATTTTGACACTTAACAATTTTATTATTCACTTTCTCCAGAACCCAATCCCACATACATTTTAAGGATCAAGGGAAAAGGGGATCCCCAAATATATAACCTCATTAGATCCTAAATAATTGTTGCCTCTATGAAAAGCCACTTAGAAAACTTATCATTTCTAACAAAGAATATTAGATTTAAGCATTGCAGTTTTTGACCTTGAAGCAAAACAGCAAATGCTCAATCTATTATCCTGATTTTTAAAGTTAATCTTGTCCATTTCAACAAAAATAGAAGTATCATTAGCAAACTGGAGTTCTATGATAGTCTCCAGAGGGTAAGGTCAACCCTTTAGTAAGGGGCCCTAAGGAGCAATCCCTTAATACTAATCAGTAATGGATAGCTTCTGTAGCTAAAACAAAGACATAAGGGGCAAGGGGGCACTCTTGCCTTAAAGATCTATGAAGGCGAAAGGAATGAGAAGGCTCACCATTAACACAGATTTGAGTAGAAGCATCTCTACACATAACATTTAACATCCTATAGAAGAACTCACCAAACTCCAAAGCTTTAAGCATCAAAATAATAAAAGGCCACTCTATTGTGTCATAAGCTTTCCCACTACTTTTTTCTCTCCATGATGTAGAATTCTTAATTTTTGATGTCTAAACTGCAAAGGAAATACCTTACTTGGAAGCATGGTAGGCTAGGGACAAAAAGAGAAAGTATTGTGCAAATATTGTGGTGTTGAGTTTCTTGCTGGAGGCATTAATCACCTCAAATACCGCCTTGTACACATGCCCAAAGCTTGAGGTTATGAGAGAGGTGACGATACAGTTAGAGATCTTCATAGAAAAGACAAAACAAAGATTAAGACAACCAAAAATTTGCTGCACCTTCTACTACTTCAATTCCTGAAAGTGGAATTGGATTGAGTTCTAGTAGCATTGGGCCTAGAGATTGCAATTTGCAAAGCTGGGTTTTGCCGGGCGTTACTCTTGGTTCCTAACCATCATTAGAAAATATGAGTTGGAACAAAGACAATCACGGAGTGGTAAGAAATGCTTGGCAATTTTTGGTATTTTTCTGACATTCCCTTCAATGTAGTAAGGTAACATTTAATTTTTTGTCTCATTTTTATTATAGCTTTTTGATTATTATTTTTCGAGTTTTGTTGAGGGTTTACGATTTTCAATATGTTTTCTAATTTCTGATTTTTTGTGGGGTGTTTTAGGTCCCCTTATTGGCAATCAATGACTGATGTATGTACATGGGAAATGATAAAAACTCTCAACAATTGTGATGACAGAAATTAGCTTCAATGAATTTATTCTTGATGGAAAAATCTGTAATGTTTTTTTTTTGAAGAGGAGGACCTTTTGCCGATGTAAGAAGCTTGATGCTTGAAGTCTCTTCGTCCCTTTTTGCCTTGGAGTGCAAATTCTTCCTAGTACACTTTGATGATATCCCTAAAAAGGTTTGCCTATTTGACACTATCATAAACCTCCTATTTTGTACAAGTCCAAGTTTTGGGTTCCCAATTTTGGGCATGTGAAATATCCCAAGCTAATTTTCAATACAATTTTTTTTCACTTTCACAATTCTATGTGCATAGGCATTTTGTCAAACAGTTGTCCTTTTGCTGTTCTGAGCTTGTATTCAGTTTGTTTTCACTAGATTGGTGGTAGTTTTTGTGCAATACATATACATGGATTTCTCACAAATTTAAATACATGGGAACATAGATTTCAACTTTCAAGCAACACAACATATGAATTTATTTTTATACAATGTATACCTAGCTAGTATAATATCCAACTCAGAAAATTATCAACCAATAGCATTTACCAGTCAAATAACATAACCGACAAAGACAATAATATTGTGCTGACCTGAAAGGATTGCCAGAGTTTCCTTTTCAAGGACTCCCAAATACCTTCTCTGTGAAGCTTGACCCTTAGCAAATGTTATGGTGCCCAATATGGAGGTATGACAGCCTTGTGTGGGAGTACAACGACCCTTTTGTAGATGTACAGTGGCATAAGAAGAGGCGATTCTCTTTAGAATGCAGCGACAACTTCCTCCTTGACCATTCTCTCCCTTCAAGTCACCCCATGCATGCTCAAAATGAGTCACAACTTTATAAAGAGGTGTGGCTGGTCTTAACACTACACAAGTATTAAGATTAAAGCTATAAATCTCCAATAAATGCAACTCTTCCTCCTTTGAAACTTAGTATGACAAATTTAGATTGTGAGATGTACGGTTTCACAAGGATGGTACGGCTGGGTACCCATTTGATAAATAGAATGAACTATGAAGTTTGTAGCAAGCAATATAAATCTTTTTGATAGACTCTTTTGCAAATCGTTTTAATATATTTTCCTGAAATTTGCCTTGGGACAAGACTTCACAAAATTTGGAAATCAAATTGTTGATAACCAAGCAATAAATCTGAATGACCTCTTTAGCAACTAGCTAGGGTAGAATCTTGCACTACCGAAACCAACATCCCTTAGGGTTTCATCCAAGGGTTTTGTTTCTCCAAGAACTTCTCCAATTTCATCAAAAAATAATCAAGCATGAAAAAATGAGCTTCCAAATGAACTTTTGTATTAATTCTTGAAGCCACTAGAAAGACTTTTTGAATTCCCACACTTTTAATATTTCATTTAAATCCGGGTGATAAAGTGACTTTATTAAACTCCGTTAAATTTTTCCACTTAAGTCACTTTATGAAACTTTATTAAATTAATTAAATAATATTACCCATAAAATGTGCTTGGTCGGATAATATTAAATAATTAAATTAAATTATCCCCTTTTGCCTGACTTTAGCCTACAATAATAAAATAGGCTAATTAGTCACTTTGGATTACTCCTCGGAAGGGGACATTACAATCCTCCCTTCCCAAAATTGCTTGCCCTCAAGCAATTGTAGATTAGGATGTTGAAGAATTTGTTCACCCTCCCAAGTGGCATCCTCCATGGGCAAGTCTCTCTGTCTGATTAGATACTTCTTGATTAGTTTGCTCCTCAATCTTCTTTCTATGACATCCACAATCTCCTCAAGTACCAAAACCAATCTGCCTTCCTTGTCCAAGGGTGGAAGCTCTGGTGAAGATGTAATATGCTGCCCTAGAGCTTTTTTGAGGCATGACACATGAAACACGTTATGGATCCTGCTATCCTCAAGCAGCTCAAGCTCATATGCTACTTCCCCCACTCTTCGAAGAATCCTGTAGGGGCCATAGAAGTGAGGTTTTAACTATTCTGCACCACTTTTCTTCAAGAAGGACTATTTGTGGGGTTGTAGATGCAAGAAAACCAAGTCTCCCACCTCAAAGCTTTGCTCTACTCTGTGCCTGTCTGCATATATTTTCTGCTAATTTTGAGCACTTTGAAGATTATCCTTAAGTGACTAAGGATATCTTGACTCTCCTGGATTCAATCCTTAGCTTTGGGAGCCCTGCTATCACCAAAAGCTAAATCCAAAAATGATGGAGCATCATATCCATATAAAGCTCTGAAAGGAGTCATTCCAATTGACATGTGATAAGTGGTGTTGTAACAATGTTCGCCCAAATGCAACCACCTGATCCAAGCCTTCTGCTGCCTCGCCACATAGTTACACAAATATCCCTCAACCCATTTGTTCAAAATCTCTGTTTGGCCATCCGTTTGAGGGTGGTAATTGGTGTTGAGGGTTAGCTCAATGCTAGTTAACCTAAATAGCTCATGTCAAAAAGCATTGAGGAACTGACTATCCCTGTCACTAACTATATTTCTTGACAATCCATGGAGTCTGAACACCTCCTTGAAAAACAACTTTGCAACTTGTGGTGCCTTATACTCTGATGAGATAACGAAAAAGTGTGCAAAACTTGGTCAACCATCAAGTACCACAAAAATACAATCTTTGCCTTGTACCTTTGGTAGACCAATAATGAAGTCCATAGACACACTCTCCCATTTCTGTTCTAGAATAGGCAAGGGTTGAAACAAACCAGCTAGAAATTGTTATTTGACTTGTTTTGTTGACAAGTCATGTATTCCTGCACATGTCGCAAGACATTATCCTTGAGGCCTTTCCATGAAAACCTTTCTTTGACCTGCCTGTAAGTTTTAAAATATCTTGGATGTCCTACCAATGTAGTATTGTGGATGGCTCTCAAAATCTTCTTAAGCTTTGACTCAAGAACCAAGTAAATTTTGTCCTTGTAAATGACATCATCTACTACCTTGTATTTATCATCTTGAGTTTTCCCATCCATAATCTCGCATGCAAATGTGTTTTTGGAATACTCCACCAAAAGGTGAGCCTTCCAATTAGTTGGAATTTCTACTAGAGAGCAAACAACGGGTTTCCTGGAAAGAGCAATAGCAACAACATTCATTTTCCCCTTAACTTATTCAATGTCAAAGTCATACACATGTACCTTGTTGACCCACTTTTGTTGCCTCTCATTCAAATCTTTTTGCTCCAAAAATATCTCAAGCTGTTATGGTCCGTTCTGACCACAAATTTCCCACCTACCAAATATTGTTTGAACTTCGCCAATGCATGCATGATGGCGAGCATCTTCTTATCATAGATGGAATAGAGCCTCTCAGTATCTCAGAGCTTCCAACTCTCATAGGCGATGGGGTGCCTGTTTTGCATTAAAACTGCTCTAATACCCTCACCTGATGTATCACACTCCAGTACAAATGGCTGAGTGTAATCTGGCAGAGCAACATGAGACAAGTACTTATCACCTCTTTCAGTTTGTCAAATGCTTGCTGAGATTCATCCGTCCACTTGAAAGCCACTTTCTTGGTGAGATCTGTTAGAGGTGCACCCAGTTGCGAAAACCCCTTAACGAATCTCCTATAATAGCTGCACAACCCGAAGAAACCTCATAGCTCTGTCAATGATCTTGGTGGTTGCCAGTTTGCAATTGTTTGTATCTTTTCTTGATGACCTGAACACCCTGAGCAGTGATCACATGTCCCAAATAGAGGATCTCTGTCATTCCAAACTCACATTTGGATGCCTTAGCATACAAAGATTGTGCCTCCATTATACCCAAAACCTCATCAAGATGTCTCAAGTGTTCTTCCCAAGTCTTGCTGTATATAAGTATGTCGTCAAAGAACACCAATAGAAACTTCCTTGACTGCTTATTAAAAATATGGTTCATACAGGATTGAAAGGTGGCTAGAGCATCGGTCAAACCAAAGGTCATGACCAAAAACTTATAGTGCCCGTAATGACACCTGAATGTTGTCTTATGAATGTCCTGCTCCCTTACTCTAATCTGATGATACCTTGACCGAAGATTAGTCTTCTAGAAGTACATTGCATCGTGCAACTCTTCTAGCAACTCATTGATCCTAGGAATAAGGTATTTGTTTTTAATGGCATTTTTGTTCAAGGCATGGTAATTTATACACATCCTCATGGTCCCATCCTTCACCAAGACAATTGAAGAAGCAAAGGGACTTGAACTGGGTCTGATGTGCCCCATATCCAATAACTCCTTAATGGCTTTTTCTATCTCCTCCTTAAACTTCTTAGGGTGCCTATAAGGAGTAGTGATGACAGGTTTGGAGCCCTCCTCCAACTTGATGACATTCTCAAATCCTCTCTATCTTGAGGTGTCCCTGGAGGAATCTCACCCAATACCAAGTTGTGTTTATCCAACACTGCCTGAATGTCCACATGATATAAATTACTATCATCTGTAGGGGCCTTGTATGAAATCAAACACTGTGCTACCCATGCCACATCACCATGCCTAAAAATACTTTTCATTCTCTTTGCTGACACGATCCTGGGAGCACCATTAAACATACCCCTCAAAACAACCTTCTTACCATCCACTCTGAACTTCAACTCCATAGTCTGCAAATTCTAAGCATACTTCCCTAATGAGTGAAGCCATTGGATGCCCAGCATTAGTATGAAATATCCCTAGTTCATCTCCAATGGATAGGTGTTTAAATGTTTGCTGAAGTATGTGTTGTTTTGATGTTTCAGATGGTTTGTTTTAGAACAAGGTCAATTTAATTGCATGAACAACATCTGTTTATAATGAATTACAAGAACAGCATAGCCAACGAACTGTATAACTCAGATATTTTTATTAAATTCAGTTATAGCAAGATCATGTAACATACCAGATTTATTCATGAAAAATCAGATAATTTAGCACCTGGCTGCGATTCTGATACAAATCACCCTCCTAGAATAATCTACGGCCTGTATGCTGGGCGCCTCTCTTAACCTTGATATGGCTGCAATATCTGGTCTAAACCAGATGACTTCCTTGTGTCTGATATCTGCAATGTATCGTCTGCAATCATTCAATGATATGGGGTTTCCGTCCCAATCACATCAAAACCCGGGGTTTCGTCCTGGGAACTCCTCCAAATTTCAGCTGAGAGAAAATTATCAAAACAAAATTATTTCTGAATCCTCACAAAAATCAGATCGAGCCTTTTATCCTTCATTTGATGCTAATTCTTATCCTTACAAAAAAAGCCATCGATCTCTTGAAGATATCTTATTTCCCTTAATAAATCGTCCTTTTTTTGCAATAAATAAGACTTAGGCGTTTAATTTAGTGGACCCCTTGATGAGACGCCTAGCAATAAATAAGTCTTAACTTAAAAGTGTTGATGTTATAGCTACGGGTTTCATCCTTCACCTGATGTAATTGATGAACAAATAAATAAAGTCGAGAATACTTATTTATTTGTGTGTGCATCCCAAGAGAAGAGGCGGTTCTATTTAATTTTGTATTTTATATTTTGGTTTATCCAAATAAAGGTCAACTTAACTAAATCACCTTGAACAAAGAGATACGTTGGTTTATGAAGAAGCCGAAATGATCACCACCTTTTGTAAGAGGCCGACTTCTTGTGAAAGGTTGTCATGTTTGGGAGAAGACTTATCTACATGTATAAATAGACTCATCATTCTTATTCAAGACAAGTTTGCATTATCTACAGCAGAAGTTCATCTTTAAGAGCAGATCGATATTATCATCAAGGAGTTCGACTTTCTTCATTGGTTGTAATTTGCATCAAGAGTGGTGCTTCAGATCGGCTTTGTGATTGGCCTCCTTGTAAAGCCTTTTGTTGCTATTATATTCAATATATAAGCGATATATTGTTGCTGGGTTTTTCTCCCTCAAGAAGGAGGGTTTTCCCAGGGTATATGCTGTGTTCTATTGTTTGAAATTGTTCTATTTCTGCTTATTTAAAATCTGATTCTAAAATTAACAAAAAGTGGTCCCATCCATACTCATAACGAATAATTAAATAAAATCAACTGAACTATAGCTTTTTGGCCTTAAATTTAATTATTCTCATATTCCCTTAGTATTTATTTTATTCTAACCTCTAGGAATAGGAAAGGCTAGAAATCATACGAAGAGGGACATTACATAGTATCCCCTAAATCAACCACATAAAAATCATCAGTGATAGTGTAATTCCCCAATGTAATATTCAGCTGTGGGACTCGTTGGGTACAAGCCATGTTAAAGCCATTTGCCACCATAACATTAAACCCCTCAGAATCCTGTGTCTATATACCCAAAGTTACGAGACTCGGACTCGGCGACTTGGGACTCAGACTCGGCGCAGACTCGGCAAAATGAAAAAAGTTGAAAAAACCCTAGAAATTTAGAGATTTTTAAGGATTTAAAACTTGTTTCAAGCACCCTTTATTGAATACAGCACAAATAAAAGCAAATTTGATCACATGCACAAGTATACAATGATCACATAAGTATAAAGCACACAAATTGTAGTTGTGCTGCTGAAGGAAATAGCATACTTAGATATATAAAATTAGTCAAATGTATACAAAACTCATGGAATATGAAATCCATGACATTAAATGTTCCAAACAAATATGAAATATCAAAACAATAACTACAAGTCTATGGCTCAAAGGAGTTTGCATCCTTCCTACGAAGGCATCTAAGGTGGGTCCTAGATGATGTAGAACCTACAACCATAGTCTCTGCTTGTGACTCCATGCCACCCTCACCAACATTAGTTGTGGATGTGTTTGCTCATGCTTTAGCCTCCTCCTTTGCCATGGCTATAGCCTCAGCCTCTCTATTTGCCCGGTCAACCCAATCAAGGTCCTCGTCACTAACACAAGTATACATCGATCATATAAGTATAAACACAAATTGTAGTTGAGTTGCCCAAGGAAATAGCACACTTAGATATATAGTCAAAGACTCAAATGTATACAAAAATCATCGAATATGAAATCAATGACATCAAATGTTCCAAACAAATATGAAATATCAAAAGATTCAAAACAATAACTAGAAGTCTATGGCTCAAAGGAGCCTGCATCCTTCCTACGAATGTGTCTAAGATAGGTTATGGATGATGCAGTAACCATAATATCAAGTATTAGGGAAATTTCCCTAATGGGGTTGAGGGGTAGTGCCCTCTGTGGGGGTGTAGGCGTAGTGCCTCTAGTGGGGTCGAGGGGCAGCGCCCCTCACGGGGGTCTGGGGGTAGCACCCCCAGTAGGGCCAAGGGCAATGCCCATTGTGGGGGTTTGGGGGTAGCGCCCCTTGCGGGGGTCTGGGGGGCAGCGCCCCCAGTGAGGTCAAGGGGCAACGCCCCTTGCGGGGGTCTGGGGGCAGCACCCCCAGCGGGGTCCCGGGGCAGCGCCCTGGGCGTGCTCCCTGTCGCGATACAAGGCAGGGTCGAGGGGTGGAGCCCCTGCCACCAAGCCCAAATTAAGACCTCCAAAACCATACAAACCTTCATGGCGTACATCATTTTGCATTCACAATAAGTAAGAAAAAAACAAGTTTTAATTTTAAATTTCAAGTAATTTTTTATACTTTTCAAACCCTGCCTGTTGTTGAGTCCTGCTGACAAGAATCTCCTGAACTTGGCGAGTCTGGCGAGTCCACCAAAGTCAGCGAGTCTAGCCAAGACTCGGCAGGACTCGGTCGAGTCTAAGTTCGAGCCCCTAGGACTCGGCCAGGGTGACTCGACTCGGGACTCGCCGAGTCTTGGCGAGTCCTGGCGAGTCTCGTTACAATGTGTATACCCCTCTTTGCCACCAAAGCTGAATCTATGAAGTTGTGGGTTGCCCCACTATCCACTAAAACAGTCACACGCTGTCCTTGCAAAACTCCACGAACTCAGAAGGAATTAAACCTAGGGGTACCCAAAAGAGTAGCTATAGTCCCACCTTTAACCCCTTTAGGTGGATGCTCATTCTCTTCCCCATACTCGCTATCAAAGTCACTCTATTCGCTGCCCTGAACTCCTTCCCCCTTCCCTTCGTCCTCATCATCTGAAACTACCTCAATCTAGTGCACCTTACCTTTTCCCAAACACCTATGGCTAGGTTCCCAAGGTTCTTTGCAGCTGAAACATAATTTTTTTTTGCGCAATTCATTTTGAACCTCCTCATCCATGTAGTGCTTTTTAGGCCAATCTTTTTGAAAAGGTTTCTTATATTCTTTCTTGTGTTGGAAGGGTTTAGGCTGAAATTTGTTTTTAGGGATGAACTTTCCATGTTCCTAGCCCTCTCGATAGCATCCTGTAAAGTGCTAGGATCAAATGCCTTGATCCACCCACGAAGTGGCTCTGATAGTCCCTCTATAAACAAAACTATCAACCTGTGTTTTGACACATCGGCGACCCTAACAAACAACTTCTGAAACTATGAAATATATGCATCAACTATGCCAATCTATTTCAGCTGTGCCAACTCCCTGAAATGCAGTTTTGGATCTTTCCTATCAAATTTGTCTATCAACGTCTGCGTGAAATCTGCATAGGAAGTTATGCTATCATGTCCCAATGTCACTAGCTCATGGTACCACCCCTCATGAGCCTCTCCGTCTAGATGAAGGGTTGCATATTTGATTGCTTTCCTTTTAGTCATGGGGTTTAGTTGAAAATATGTATCTAACTTCTGAACCCATGCGTGTGCTATACACTTAGCTGAACCATCATAGTCGGGAATGGCTCACTTACCCATTTTGAGCTGCAAATTTCTGTTATTTCCTTGGCCTCTTTCTCTTCTATGCCTTTTTTTGTATTTAATGCCACAAAATTCTGCCAAGGACATAGATGCATGGAATTCATCACCTAAAGATTGGTATTCTCGCAAATAACCACCCCATCCTTCTCTACCACCTTGCTGTCCTACTTGTTCTCTAGGTTGATCATCCAAAAACTCAGGCATTTGAGGTCTAGGAGTGACTTTACTTGCTGTCCTGGAGGTGTTTACAAGAACATTGGTGTTACTACCTTCACCTTGGTTGCCATTATTATTACCATTGTTCTCATGTTCACCTTGGTTATTCCTATTATTTGCATTCATGGTTTGCATCATTGGGGTTAATGTTTGAACCAATTGTTGCTGTCCCTTAGCTAAATCACTCAACATAGCCAAAATACTAGGGTCTTGGTGTTCTTGTCTTTCATGTCTATCTTCAATGTTTTCTTCCTCAGAATCAAAATTAAGGACACCTCTTTCTCTTGCCCTCTTGTAAGTGATATACTCCCTATCTTCCGAATTCATTAATGTGCATGCATACAACTAAAACTCTTAAAACTTATCATAAATTTCTGCTAAAGAAAACTTGCTCCAAAACCCACCGGTTGGCAAGATCTTGGGCTTTGATACCATTGAAATATCCCAAGCTAATTTTCAACACAAATTTTTTTCACTTTCACAATTCTATGTGCACAGGCATTTCATCAAACAGTTGTTCTTCTATTGTTTTGAGCTTGTATTTAGTTTGTTTTCACTAGATTGGTGGTAGTTTTTGTCCAATACATATACACCATGGATTTCTCACAAATTCAAATACATGGCAACATATATTTCGAGCAATACAATATATGAATTTATTTTTATACAATTATACCTAGTTGGTATAATATCCAACTCAAAAAATTATCAACCAATAGCATTTACGAGTCAAATAACATAACTAGCAAATACAATAATATTGCGTTGACCTGAAAGGAATGCTAGAATTTCCTTTTCAAAGACTCCCGAATACCTTCACCGTGTAACTCGACCCTTAGGCTCTTAGCAAATGTTATGGTGCCCAATATGGAGGTACGACAACCTTGTGTGGGAGTACGACGACCCTTTGGTAGATGTACAACATCATAAGAAGGGGTGATTCTCTTTAGAATGCAGCGACGACTTCCTCCTTGACCATTCTCTCACTCCATGTCACCCCATGCATGCTCAAAATGAGTCACAACTTTATAAAGAGGTGCGACTGGTCTTAACACTACACAAGTATTAAGATTAAAGCTATAACTCTCCTATAAATGCAACACATCCTCCTTTGAAACTTAGTATGGCAGATTTAGATTGTGAGCTGTACAGTTTCACAAGGATGGTACGGCTGGGTACCCATCTGATAAATAAAATGAACTATGAAGTCTGTAGCAAGTAATATAAATCTTTCTAATTTATATTATAGACTCTTCGGCAAATCATTTCAATATATTTTCTTGAAATTTTCCTTGGGACAAGACTTAGCAAATTTCGAAAATCTAATTGTTGATAATCAAGCAAGAAATCTAAATGACCTCTTCAACAACTAGCTAGGGTAGAATCTTGCACTATTGAAACCGACATCCCTTAGGGTCTCGTTTAAGGGTTTTGTTTCTCCAATAACTTCTCCAATTTCATAAAAAAATAATCAAGCATGAGAAAATGAGCTTCCAAATGAACTTTTGTATTAATTTCCGAAGCCACTAGAAAGACTTTTCAAATTCCCGCACTTTTAATATTTCATTTAAATTCAGGTGATAAAGTGACTTTATTAAACTCCATTAAATTTTATATTAAATAATTAAATTAAATTATCCCCCTTTGCTTGACTTTTACGGGAATAAAATAGGCTAATTAGTCACTTTGGATTACTCCTCAGAAGGGGACATTACAGCATGTGGATTATGATTGGATTGAGAGGTTTCATACCATTTTGGTCCAATGTTTGATTTGTTAATAGGCTGCTGCTCACATTATTGTACGAGTCCAATTTGCAGCCTAGCCTCTTTGAATGTAGGCATCTTTAGGTTCATATTCCATCTTCACAAGCTCAAATCCATGAGGGGTTTTGTATTAAGTCAGGAGAGATATTCATATGTAGAAGCACTTTGCTCTTTTGAGTGGTTTGCTTCATTGGACTCACTTGGATGATGTCCATATTGTAAAAACTTGTCTGCTTATCTAATCATTGTCCTCTTGTTTGATAGGCTTTGATCTATAATTTCATTAGATAATTTCTTAAAATTAGGAATCATTGAAATTTTCTATTTGCTCGAATTAGAATGATCTTAAACTATCCTAGAAATGAGTTTGATTGTGCAAACAACAATAAACAATATCCAAATGAGCACATAGATAAGACTTAGATTTTAACCCTAAAAACCCCCAAACGAGGTAAAAAAAAGCTAGTAGTGGCCAATAGCTCATTTATTTGAATGAATTAATTGGAAAAACAAGTTAACAAGGAGTTGAATACAACTAAAGAGTTGATTTATGCTCAATGTCTAGCTTCCCTTGTACAATAATTGAGTTCTTGTGCATGTCGCGTGCAATCCAATCCTTGAACCTTTGAACCTCATCAATTTCACTCTCATGCCCTTGAGATGAACGTTGGAAGCCTTTTCTGTGCATTGGAGGCCTCAAATGAATTGGAATGCCAAAAGTCATAACAATTTGCTTCCTGTGATTGTTCTTTGTGTTGTGGAAAAATCATCACTTCCCATTAGATCAAAATTACCCCAGTTGGGTTGAAATTGTTATTGTGCTTTTGAAACCATCAGTTGTGAAATTGACGGTTTTGACTATGTCAAAACAACAAGTACTTACACATTTTCAAATTTTTGGACAACCTTCAATTATTATTGTAGACTACTTCTAGGATTCTTATGGATCATACATCCCTTCAGAGAGAGGTGTTTGGTGTAATGTCCCCATTTTGCGAGCATCAGAGTTCATAAGGATTAGCCTATCATTTGACCCTTGTAGGCTAATATGTCTGGATAGAGGGTCCCGTGTGGCAGTTACCCAGTGATTAGAGACATTACTCCTCAATTGGATTTAGGTTTTGGCCTTTGCACAGGTTATTTGACTCAGTTTGACACACTTACTATTTTGGGAGTCAGGGTTTCCAATATTAGCAGGGCACCTGAACAAAGCATATTTGCAGTATCGACCGTTGATTGGACCTTTGCAGTTGTTTCTAGACTCAGTGGTGTGTACTTACTATTTATAGTAAGTCAGCTATCAGGAGTTACTATCTTTGGTAGGGCGTTTGATCACTCAGAGTTTGGCAAAACTGACCTTGGTTTCAGTTGGCTTGGCTAACGGATGCATATTTATGGAGATATTAATATTTAATGTGTCATTAATGATTTTTATTAAAAAGGTTTATAATATAAAGTTATAAAATGACTTTATATTAAAAGAGATTATAAAATAAAGTTATAAATTAACTTTATATTCGAAAGGGGCCAATGACACATTAAAAGTGTATTTAATGTTATTAAACGATTATGTGCACATAAACCAAGGTAATGAGATGGTATTAAATGCAAGATGAAGATTATAATATTTAAATGTTTTTTAAAAGCCAAAATTGGTCGATTTTCTCAAGGAAGCTATATAAGCTTTCAAAGGGCAAAAATAATTCATTATGATAGGATTATTCAACTTTGTCTTTTATTGAGAGCTTTGGAGTTTGTGAGAAACAAGGGTTTCTGCAGATTACCAGCCATTGGAGAACGAAAACTCTTCGATGTGCAGCAATCTGAGGTTGTGAGAGATCAGCTGAAGAGTGCTATCAGAGTGGCTTCATTCAGGAGCCATACTTGTGCTTAAATTTGAAGAATTTTATTGAGGGTTTGAGCATTGAAAGTTAATCTATTGAAGACCTAAGGTATTCATCATTGGCAGCCATTATCAATCAGATTTCAATTTTTTTATTGCTGCTACAGTACCCGCGCTACAGTACGCGTGAACAGTAAAACGCTAAAGTAGTATGCAATTTTGTGGAGAATAGACATAAGGTCGATTGCATACTCAGGTCTTTATCAGCTCATTGAAGTTTGTGGAGAGATCCGACTATATCCTGATTTGAAGTTTATATAGTTTGATTAGAAAGAATTCTTTGCATAATATGATTTGGCGAATGCTGGAGATAGTTTATGTATTTCTTTTTCACTGTTTGGGATTTGGAAGGTTCGATTCATTATATATTACTTATTATGAGATCTGATACACCTTTGTGGTAGCTACGATTCTGCTTGTGGCTTGTCTATTTGGCAACGACTCCACAGAAGGCTGAGTGCGCACCATTATAAGAAGATCTGGCAATGGTTCTTGATCATTTGAAGGAGATTAGAGGCGACTATAAGTTATTCCAGAAGTCTGATTTCCAGAATAGGGTAACTGATACATGAGGTGCGATTTGCAGCTAAGAAGGCTCAATTAAATCTGAATAAAATCATGAAGTATTAGCAGATGACTAAGAGGCTGGGCGCTATACCCATAAAGTCTAATTCATTGTGGGCAAGAGGAATCGAACTCATTGGTCCAGGCAGCCTTCAGATTTCAGGTTCTGTTTCATACATTGTATTGCACTCAATTAGGCCTTTAACAGCAACATTACATTGTAAAATTTCAGTTCATTATAGTGTAATCAGCATGGTTGTTAGTTACAGCTGTAAGAAGTTCATTAGAGTCTGATTTGTTGATTTGCTGGGTTCTCATTGTAATGCCAAGAGTCTTGGCTTTCACATATCAGCATTGTTAATTTCATGAAATGAAAAAGGACAAATCTGTATTAAAGTCACTTGTTCCTTGTAAAGAATATTATGGATTTGTTTTCCAGCCTTCATAGTACTATCAGCATATGTTATTTGCGCTTTCTTTATTCCTTGGCAAAACATCATTGAAAACTCAAGCAAAACCCAAACACTGAAAACATTGAATATCAAGCAAAGGGCAGAAAATTGTGGTTGATTAGAGTCCACCAGGTGTGGGTTCTTACATTTGGTCCCACAAAAGCTCAATGAGACGTTAAGTGAGGAAACAATTTCGTTGCTCTCTACTTGGAGTACCATTGGGCTTGTTTCACCATTTATCCTTTGACTACCACTTGTCAAGACTCTTGGACTCCCCTTATCTCTCTCTTCTTTTGTAGTAGTACCACATTCTTAGAAGGAATCACCTTTTTGTCATAGACCAAGTCATCTAGTGAGGGTAGTGTTGGGACTGTAAAATTTTGCAAAATTTTAAGTGCCCATGATGAGAAATTTTGCTTTGCACACTCAGAAATGCACCTGAAAAATCAGCCCCAGTGACCTACTTTGGAGGGTCATAATTCGGAGCCCATTTGCTTTCATGCCAAATCCCTTGGTGAGTGTATTCATTTGTCATATGTGAACATGTATGTTTTATTTTAGCTTCCTGTGAGGAGTTTTGACAGGGTTTTGAAACGATAAGTTGGAGGGTTCTGGGACTGTTTTGCTGTTTGCATACTCTCAGGCATGGGAAGTGCCTCCTATTCAGATTGATATTTCACAATTGGATGATCGTCATGGCAAATGGATTGGTGCTCTGCATTCCCCTCATATTCATATGCTTCCTGGTCCGATTTCAGAGTCTCAAGATCGAGTTTGATATTTTTACCAGGTCAAAAGCAAAGGCAGTTTGTCATATTTTGACATTTGAATGTTTCAAGGAGGTCAACATTGATCCTTAATATCTTGTGATGAATGTGGATTGAAGGAAAGCCCTCTTGCACACATACTCAATGGACCTAAATGATTTAGTGTTTCCAGTGGCAGTTTCCCAGGAGAAGATTTGGTATTTTTTCGGGATGGTGACTTGGTGAGCCCTAATTGGTTTTGGATAGGTGCAGTTGCAGAAGAGTCTGACTAAGCCACTTTGGATGTTAATATCTTGCACCTGAGGATGAATTTTCCCAAGCCATTTGTTGCACTGAATTTTTTCAGTTCAAATGTCTAAATGCCTGTGCATTTTTATGGCTCCAGAAGATGGTTTTACCAGTTTTATAGGGCGATTCCGGAGGTTACTTGGCTTGTTTTGCTTACAGTACAAAATGTTAGAAAGTGGATTCTGATGGTTGCCCACTTCAAATTTTTCATGCCAGATGCATATAGAAGTAGTTTCAGGTCAATTGAGGATAAAAACTTGTTTCAAAACGAAAATTCTTTTAGTCGGGCCCACAAGGGGACCCGACATGTGTCGCACAATTTGAGGAAGCTTCTCTCCAGTTGGGTCAAAGCGAAAACCATGGTGAAAATAATGATTTGTGTAAACTAGTTTTTGAAGTTTTTGACATTGGAGATGGATCATACGGTGTTTTGTCATAATGTATTGGAAGGTAGACTTCGTGAGTTTCCAAATCCATTCTATGAGGAGGAACCAAAGAGTGGGGCTGCGCATCTAAAGAAAGCTCATGAACTATTTTGTAAGGCATTTGCGCAGAGGATTGGTTTAAGGCAAGAGAAACAATTGCAGCTGCACAAAGTGAATAAGATGAGAAGAACTCTTATGTTATGTTTCACTGGGGTTTGGAATTATTTTGCAATTCTTCAAAGTAAAAGGAGGGATCCAGTGAGCGGGACAACACATTTTGTGAAGGCTCGAGAACTGTATTGCAAAGTACTTCGAATATGATTGGAGGTGTTATGCTGTGGCCATGGCGCGGGCCTAGAATGAGAGCAGATAAAGCTTAGAATCAACATTAGGGGTGCACTTAGGGTGGATAAAAACTCATCAGATGCTGTTGTATGTGGAATGGCAATTGACCTTCTTGGGAAAATTGCTGCAAGACTAAAGCATGATGCAATAGCTTGTAGTAATGAGAAGTTATGGATTTTGCAAGAATTGGTAGAAGATGAGTCTGAAGGTTCTGGCACGCAAAAACAAGTGTGCTATTTGTTTAGAAGGAAAAGCTGCAAAGTTTATGATTCATTGTGATGGATGTAAGTGATCATTTCATGGTGAGTGCATTGGTGTGATGGGATTGGGTATGCTGGGTCATGGCTGGCTTTGCCACTATTGCCTTTGCAGGAGGCAACTTTCCACGCTTAGTTCTAACTCAAAAGGAGTTGTCAAAAATAAAGGCGGCAATACAAAAAATAGTACAAGACGAACAGTTGAAGTTTCACCTCAAATTTCAGGATTTGAGATCTTTTCTTGCTCCCCGCCCTTTATACCTATCTCGAAAGGCATCCCCGTTCAGCTGTTAGCTGTGAGAAAGAGGGCCGGGCATGCATTTATGTGCTTCTCAGCAGAAGAGCTCGGCTCGGCCTGGATGCTTGGGAGGCATACTCCGCGGGTGAGATGCTCAACTAAAGAAAAGAGTAACCGATTTAGATGCCCCCTTCAGCAAATTCCTTTAAACTATCTGCAGGAGGTTGGATCCATAGATGACACATTTACTTTTGCTCGAAAGTTTTATCTCTGTCAGTATTATAGAGATGATCCAAATGCAACATAGTTGTTTCCCTACTACTATGGAAGGTGGACCTCAAAAGCTCCTGTGCAAAATTTTGGAGTTGCTCCTTCGCCTTTGTCTAGGAATGCCATTACAAAGATCTCAACAACATTAGGCCAACAGAGATTGCTTGCTCGTGGGTTTGATAAAATACTTGATATATTGTTGGCCAGCTTACAAGAGAATTCATCAACTCCCCGTGCCAAGGCATTACGAGCGGTTAGTGCAATTGTGGAAGCAGATCCTGGAGTATTAGGTGACAAACGTGTTAAGTCTGCAATAAAGGGCAGATTTCTTGATTCTGCAATTTTTGAGCGAAAGGTAGGTTTTCCCTGCTAGGCCGTGAGGGCAAGTGCTGACATCAACATGAGGGCGCGGGGAAGCGAGTAGATGAAGAATAGAGAAATGGTGAACTCAATCTAATGGTCAGCATCAAAGGGCATGGGCAAATCCAGACCGTCCCCTGCTAGCCCGCGGGGGGGACCCACCAAGGCCAAGTTTCTTCATGCGGGGGAGCGGGGAAGCTCCATGTGGGCTTTCCTCAATGCTGCTAAAAAACTTTATGGGGCTCCTGCACAATTGTTAAAGGCAGTATTTAAGGTTCCTTTTAACGGTGAGTTAAAATGTAGAGGGTTTTAATAGCCTGGGTAAAATGTTTTAAAATCCCCACCATTAAAAGCATAGACTCTAAATGTAAAATGCAAATTAAAAGGAGGCACAATAAAGAATTTTACACAGCTCAATGCAAAAGAGAATTAAGAGCTGTCATTTTTCAAATGCAGAATTTTAAATGTGGAGTGCAAAATGTGAAGCCCACAGGTAAATATTTTTAGCCCAAGAAAACATTTAAAAATCTTTGACATTTGTGAAAGTAATAAACTTTTGAGCGAGAATAATTAAATATAAAGTGGCATGGGCAAAATGGTTTTAAAGCCCGACAAAATGAATTAAAATATTCACTTTATAAAACAAAGAGCTTTGAGTTATAGGGGCAAAAACAAAAGCAAAGTGAAAGAGATTTTCATGAGAAAAAAAAACCATTTTTTCAACTGCAGGGTAAAATGGAGGAAGAGGAGTTGAAGGTATTTTCACGGGCAAGGTAAATTTCTGTTGTAGATAAAAGTGAATAGAAGGCAAAACAGAGGCAAAAAATAAAGCAAAGTGCAGAATGGGTATTTAACGGTGGAGATAAAATTTTCTGATCTAAAGACTCACATGAAGCTAGATGTCTGTAGAGATTTCCATTTTAGGGTTTCTGTATTTTCCTTAAGTGCAAAGTTTCTGTTTCATTCTAGGGGGTTGCTCATTCTTTGGTCTCAGGGGAATACTTCTTTGTAACAGGGTCTAAAAATAGATATGTGTTTACTTTAGGTTTTGGGGTTTTTTGAGTTTTGTAATGAAGAATGTAATTACAACACTGTCATCCTTGATAAGTAAATGATGAGATATTCTGAACTGGCTGTCTCCACAATATGTATTGCACAGATTATGAATATAAGAAATCAAGGGTTTCTGTTATTTGTCCTTTTGTCTATCCTTGAGTGTCTGTTTAGTGTTATTACTGTCATTCAAAGAATGAATTAAATTGCATTAGCACAGATAGAGGTGTATGCAACCGTGTGCTGGGATTATTAAGTATGGCTAGTTGAGTTTCTGGTATCAATGATTTGATAGGCATAGTTATGACAGAGTGAATGCTGTAATGAGTTTTAAATTTCATGGTTTAGGTGAGTCCACCCTGGATTAGGCACTGGTTTATTATTGTTGCAATTTCCTGAGTTTGTGTGTAGCAGCTACATTTTAAAATCAAATATACTTATCTATCTTGTTGTGGGTGTGTGTGGAATTTAGTGCTTTACATCTCTCATGTTTAAGTTTGTAGTGACCAACCCCATTCTGAGTTTCTTTGACTTTAGATTTTTTTGATATTTTTTTCAGTTGGGTCTGTGACTCATTTAATCAATCTTGTCTTATAACATTGCATTGCATATAACAGATAACATCCAAAATGGACTGATCAAACCAACTGATTATCAACTTAAATACTTCTTTCCTCATAAATTCAACTGGACACAACAATAGAGGGACATAGACAACCACAAACTTCTGTAGGTTCAATCTGAGCATGAATAAGGCAGATATTGGTGTGTTCTTGGACTTAGAAATGAACAACAGTTGTATGTATTCTGAACTTAATACAAAGCTACAACAGTCTATCCATTTCCTCCTTAACAACAGACCAAAATATTGCAGCGATGACAATGGGTTGCAGCTTGATATCACAGATTTAAAGCAATATTATCTAATGTAGATACGATGAATCTCAGACCTTTCTGGGTGGTTATATTGAGCAGAAATATGAATGCTTGTACTCAGAAATGTACAGCATACAATAAGAAATACACAGAATAAATTAACTGTCTGAAACAGCAGATAGAGGTGAATGTAAAAATGATATTCAGACCTGATAAAATCGCCCGAGTCATACATGCATAACAGCTCCAACCAGAATGTCTATGTTGCAAAATAAACCCTACTCCATAGCCGCTATGACTTCTCACGACTTCCCTACAGGCAACTGAACCTCTGTTAAAAGCCCCATGCAGCCTCTGATATTGATTTCATACCTGATAGCAGCAAATACCATGCACCTGTAGCCTCACGTTCGAACTGAGATCACAGCAACTCCTAAAAAGGCAGTGTAAGGCCTGAAAGAAGATCACACACAGCTTGTTAAACCTCCCATGTCCTCCATTTTGGGATCCATACATTCACAAATGCCTACACACAGCAACTTCAGGTCCAAATAGAGGGTTTGATAGCTGCGTTCAAACCAACTTAATGCCTGTACTCACCAAGGACCTGAGGCTAAACCTTATCAGATTAAATAAACCCACAAGCCTAAACCAACTTAATTGTTGTCTACTGTAGCAGTGTACTGTAGCGCGACATTGGAGCATGCCAAAACTTCACTAAACTGAATCAATTGAAAGCCCAAATGAAGCTCCTGTGTGAAGCCTCCAATATCCTCTCCTGATGTGGTTTTTCACATACGAAGAAAGGTGTCCTTGCAGAGGTTTTCCTCTCAGCAAGTCAATCTCCAAAACCTCAAAGCTCCAAGCTCCAAGAGAAATGCACGACCAAGATTCATATCCAAAACATAATCCATAATCTCCAATGAACTTCAAACTGACCTTTTAAAAGAGTCTCCAAAAATTAGGGCAACCAGGAGAAAATCCCTAATTTTCCATGAAATCCATGCCTTAAGTTAAATTGTCTTTTGATTTAATTTATTTCATCTCAAACTTTAGCTTGTTTAATTTTTAACTCCATTATTTTTTCTCCTTAGGCGTCCTTCAATAATGTGCATAATAAATTACTTTTTGAAGCTCATTAAAATGACTTAAAGTCAGAGTAGCCGGATATGCCCCTGCTCCTCCCCGAGTGCACGTATCCCCATATCCGATACAAATAAGGGTACGATAATCCGTAGATACACGTTGGATACTGTACCCACACACGCCCAAAAAATCTTGATTTTCTAGCCGTGCCGGATGCTTTGTGATTTGATTTTCAAAATATCTGACATGAATCTTCCTAAACTTAATCTTAAAAAACTTCAATTGTGCAATTTTCTTTTTGTTTTGTATAAACAAAACCTACACTAAATGGAAGACAACCGAAGTGTTTTTCTATTTTAGCGACCCATTTTTCTAGGTCTTCTTCTTGTGCAACTCTACTATTTTTTTGGCGTTTTAATTTTTATAGATTTAAAAAAGTTAATTGTTTATAGTTTTATATTTATATTTAATATTTATATTATGTTGTTTAAACATTAGAAATTTTGAAAAAATTAAAACATATTAATATGAATTTAATTGTTTATTCTTTACTAAATTATTAATGTTTAAATTTTAATATTATTTAATTTATATTTACTTATTTTCTTTTAAAGTAAAGAAAATCTCCTCTAATAACTTCAAAAATATATGTGTATGTGTTTTTTATGAATGTCGTATCCAGCCGTATCCATATTGGGGGTCTTAAAAAATGGCCATATCCATGTCCAATACCCTATCCGTATCCGTGTCCATGCAACTTTGCTTAAAGTCATTGTACTAGGCGCTATGGTACAAAGTGGTCCCCTTCATGACCCTCAACAAATAAATATAAAGTTACTTTATTAAAGCTCCATATTTCGAAACATTATTCAAATATTTTAGTGATTCAACCTTAGTAACTTTATATCGACTGAATTTGTGTTGCTGAGACCATCTTGACCAGGTCCGGCCAACCCTAATTGACTTACTATTTTTAGAAAGTCTTAAAAATAGTAAACAGTGCCCTAAAGCTTGAGCCGAAGAGAAACTGAAGCGCTTGAGATGGCACACCGAAGACTGAAGCACCATACTAGATCCCCTGCTAAAAATAGCACTTACTAAAAATAGTAAGTGTATCGAAATCATCCCTAACTGAAAGAGGACATCGTAAAATGGGGACATTACAAAGTTAGACACTACTAGAAAGGTCAACCAAACCTTTAGGGTATTGTGTCTGTTAAACATTTAAAGGAGAATCATCTGTTTACAATATTCTGGGTGCGTTGGCACACAAGTATTTGTAAGTATACTGTTGGGATCAACCTCCCGGGTTTTACAGAGCCCAAAGTGCAGGGGAGAAAGGGTTTTAATTCAATCTCCCGTTCATTGGCCAAATCTCTCCTTGAATCTGACCATTAGGCCTGGCAGCCCTTTATTTAGGATTCAAGTTGATTGCAGATTTGGGAACCAACAGGTAGTACTAGTTCCTATTCTACTTAATCCAATATGGAGGGCTTATACAACCACAGGTACTCTTTGCCGACTCTTACTGTAACCTCATAAAAGGAGCTAGGTCCAACATGGATGCATTCTGTCCAATTGCTTCTAAGATGGTGAATGGTCCATACCTTAAAGGTTTGGTCTTCTTGGATTGTCCTCGTAACAAGTTTTTTCCCAAGTACAACCACACCTTATCACTCACTTTGAAATGATATGTTCTGCATGATGCTAGTCATGCCTTGTTTTGTTCAACTAAGACCTCTCTAATTGTTCTTTTACCTTGAGTTGGATTTGACAAACCATCTCAATCAACTTCCTTCCTCTTGCCACCTCCAAATCTTATCCTTGCTCAACTTACTATCCTAGCACAAAATCAAGTGGACCCATAGGCAAATTCCCCAAACATGCTTCAAAAGGTGACTGATTGGTAGATGAATGGATTGCTTTATTGTATGAATTTTGTATGTATGGCAAATGTTCACCCATGCCTTTGGGCACTAGCTGTTATACTCGCTTATGAATCTCTATTTGCCTATATGTTTGGGGATGGAAAGCAATACTCTTTTGTAGATTGGTATTCTTTTTCTCCCACAAAGTGGATCAAAACTATGGTAGCACGGAGACATTTTTCCAACCCCCTAGAATGCATCTTGAAACTTGGGATGCGTTTCCTATATTGGAGATGAGTTTGGAGACATCCCCAGTTGTAGGAAATGTACCGTTTGTGATTCCCATTCGGAAAATCCTAAATTGCAGGTGTTCCTCCTAAAGAAATAGTAATAATGAAAAAATGAAAAAAGAATCTAAAATGTCTTTAAATGTGTCACAATTGTTGTGGATTTCACAGAAAACATGAGAAACTTGAAAGGAGTGGTGGAATTTGCAGGAAATTAAGCAACATATTTGACTGTTTGCAGGCATCAACCAACGAATTATGTACATTTTAACTTCTTTTATCATTGTGTGCTGTGATTTTTTTATTTGTGTTTTTCATGGAATTAAAATCTTACAAACTCTCACCTGGTACTAGACTAAAAAAATCACGAATAGAGTAAAACTTATTTGGATTCCCCATGAGTTTTTAAATGTTTTCAGTTTCAAGAAACAAAAGTAGAGCTGGAGGATTAATCTCTGTCCTCAAAAGATACATACACAGAACAACTAAATAGATATAATAGCTGTCAATAGCTGTGACTATATGTTCTTAATTGTTATTGCTGTGCAGCAGTGTTAGTACTTGTTTATTTTGCTGTCAATAGTTGGGTTTGTCTTTGGCTGCTGTTTCACTGTGCTGGCATGTCTTAGTCATTAAATTTGTTATTGTTAGTTGTAATCCTTTTTTTCATTCTTTTAATCTAATAAAAAAGATGTTTCAGTTTCAATGTTTATTATTAAAAAACAAAAGTCAGTCTAAACTCAATTGATAGCATTAACAATTTAACAATCTATTGTTTAAAATTTAAATTTAGAACTTAAAATTTTAATTGTTAAATTTATTATTTAGTTTGAATCTGCTGTCTTTAATTTTATTGATTTTTGGTTTAGAGTGTTTGGTGGGGGAAAAGAGGTTTGTACTCACTATGAAATATTGTGATCATATTTTAGGGTTGAAGGGTTAGGTGGAATAGCCACCATCAAATGTAAACTTTGTCCTCGGTCATTTCAGGGCACTTACATGAGGGGTGAGGGCTCATTTTCTACACATAACCAGAAAAGGTGTCTATCCTTGTTTAAATGAGTTAGAATGATATGCAACTACTAGGGATCAAGAAAGGGCTGATGGGAAAGTGCCTCATTTGAGCTCTCACGCTTCATCAATAGGGGCAACTCAAAATCAACATAGAGAGTCAAACACTGAAGTGTTTTCTAGAGATGTGATAATGCAAGATGTAGGGTCTTCTCACAAGAGACTGCACATTGATAGCCCAAACCCCATTGGATTTTTTTTTTGATGTGCATGGTCGAGATGTGATTGATGCAGTGATCACACACCTATTTTACACAAATGGAATACAAATTAATGTTGCTCGCTCATCTTTCTGTGAGGAGATGCTCCAAGCTATCAATATTGGACTAGTAGGTTATGAACCAGTTGTGCGTGAAAAGCTTCACATTACTCTATGAAAAGCTTCGCATTACTCTAATTGATAAAAGAAAATGTTCAACTAGAGGAACAAATTGCACCAATGAAAAGAGTGGTCTACAGAGGGATACAACATTGTGATGGATGGGTGGACAAATGTTATAAATCATCCACTTCTTCGTATCATGGTAACATGTAGAAAAGCCCCTTATTTTTATAAGGCAACAGATTGTTTAGGGCAAGAAAAAAATGCAGAGTATGTTTAGAGCCAACTATTTGATGCCATTTAGGAGGTGGGACATCTTAGGTAGTCCAAGTTGTTATAGGTGCTGCTTCTATTTGTAAAGCGACGTGCTTGTTGGCACAAAAAAGGTACAAACATATATTTTGGACACCATGTTATGTGCATTTGTTGAATAATATGCTCAAAGATATTGTCAAGTTTGAGTGGATCTTATATCTCACTGAAAAGGGAAAATATAGATGTTCATATGTAATCATCACTATATACAAGCCATTTACTGCAAATTTACAATCTTTAAACTTGCTGATACATGATTTGTTTCTTGTTTTATACTTCTTGACCATCTTTATGTAGTCAAAGGAGCTTTGTTCCATGCAAGTCAGTTAGGCATGGGCAGCTTGGAGACAATCTACATTAGATAATGTGATTGAGGTGAGAGATATGGTTCTTGATGACCATTTTTGGGTTGATGTTAAGTTTGTTGTTGACTTTATTCAGCCCCAATGTGAGGTGGTCAAATTTGTAGATTAAGAGCCTTTATAACACCCCTTGATTGTGCTGCCTATGCCTTAAATCTTAAGTGGCATGATAAAGAAGTGACCAACAAGAATTCTCCATATGAGGATAGAGAGGTAATGAAGGGGTTTGGGGCTGCAGTAAAAAGGATGGTTTGGTTAGAACTTAGCATGGCAATTTTTCTTTGCTTTTGTGTCCCTTGATGATTTACTTGATTCCATCCTTGCCCCATTGGTACCTGGTAGCCTTTTCATGAATATAGAATCCCTAACATACAAATGTGGACTTCCGAGAACAATATCAGACTTGTCAAGTGCAATGACATAAGCCTCTACTTCATCAACATATGTGTGCTTATACCAATCTGAAATTTATACCTTTTTGTAACTTGAATCTCAACACCCTTCCACCCTGCCCATTGGACATGGGTGAGGATGATCATATGTCTTCAAACCAAGCTTCTTAATCATATCAGGTGAAATCAAATTGTTTTGGGAACCAGGATCTACAAGTGCACTTACCCTTGTTTTCTTCACTTGGAATTTGAGGGTGAATAGTTGGTTAATTGCTTTGAGTTCCTTGTCTGAAATGGCAGTCCTTTTGACTATGCATCCAAATCTTTCATCTATATCTGAGCTAACCTTAATTTCCATCTGTTCTTGTAGGTGGTCATGGGCTTTTTGGAGTACTCAGTCTTACTTTTTGGGTGCAACTTAGGATGCAACCTCCAACACTTGTTAGTATGATCATCAATAGTACAAAGATAACAATGATTTTGGGGGTCCTTACATTGATGAACATCAGCATCGGTCTTACTCTTCTACCTTCTCAATTTCCCTTCCTGAAGTGCTTTCCTTTGTGTTCCTTTGAATGGTTATTACTTTGCCCTTGCTTGGAAGACTCCCCTTCACCCTTTTTTTCCTCTACCTCTATGTAGTACACAAAGATATGTGCCACGTCTAAGTCCTTTGGCTTTGTGGTGATGGTTCTTCTTCTGAGATTAGAGCACAGCCTACCAAGATATTTGGTCTGCTTGAACCATGTGATCAACTTGTTCCTTTGCATAGCTGTATCAGCGTCACAACTCTTTTTCCTGCACTCCACCACCTCATGCATAGTCTGAGTAAATTCTGCCTCTTTTTTCTAATGGAAATGTCACCATTTGAGTCAAGGCAAATCTTATCTGCATTAGCAGGGCTTTATAAAGAATGCCTTGAACAGTAACATGAACTGCTTGAGACAATTGGCTTCATTTGAGTGTTGCTGAATTTGAGTCTTTGACTATGCAATCACATCCCGATCTGATAATCTGTGCTACGATAGAGAATCAACTATGCCTCCCAACTTGTGTGTTGAAGAAGATTGTCTGGACTGGTCTGCCTGTTGCACTATCTCTATAGGGTCTTGTGAAAATTTGTGTGCTATGTTATTTATCTCTTCTGCCAATCTTTTTGGGCTCTTATTTGCTAATCAATTAGTAAATGCAAACTGTAATGGTCAAGATACTTGTTGGCTACAAATTAACCATAGGTGGTACCTTCATGGTTGTTGTAGCTTGTGGAACTGTTTGTATGTTGAAGCTGGAAGATTTTGAGCTGTTATGCTTGCATATTCTTTGTCTCAATGTTTAATTTTCCTTTAGGGTTAATACCATTAACTTGTGTGTGTGTTTTTGTACACATTGTGTGTAAACAAGAACATTAACATTTATTTGAAGGCAAAGGAAAATGGTTTAGAGCAGGAAGGGATGAGTTGTACGATAATGCAACAGTTTGCAAAATGAGGGGAAATGAAGTGACCAAGGGACTGATTTTGGGTGAATTACCTGTGAAATAGAAATAACTGGAGTTTTACATCCTCTAAATTGTACTTTTCAATGTACAGGAATATTTGATACAACAGTTACCAATACTGTCAAAGGCAAATGCATTGGGACTGGATTTAATCACGTTAAATGATGGAGAATCATGATTTAAAGTTAATGATAATGTGTTTTTTATTTTTAGTGAAATCATTCCAATTTGTTCCAGAAAGCTGAAGTGTCCTTGAATGTCCGATGTGGCAATGTACCTGTCCCATTTGGATTTGCTTTTTATTTGTCCGAGTCTGATTCTATACTGTGTGTGGTTACTTCATGAGAAATTGGCTGCACAATGTTTGCTTTTTTGACCATACTGGTGGCTGATAGGATGCTGAACTGCTCCAGCATGAGATAGCAAATTTTGAAGGGTATTAGCTTGTGCAGTAGCTGTAAATTGTGATTGGTTTCTTGACCAGCGATGCTGGCATCATTGGCAGGGTAATGTAACCATTATCTCCTGGTGTGGTACCCTGTGAAACATGCAGCTGTAGCACCTCACTATACTAGAGTTTTCAACTAAGAAAGTCTCACACATATAGTTATCATGTGTGCATGGAATGGTCTTGATGATCTCTTTAATTTACCTTATGTTCCAGCAAGGATTGTAGCATTAATTTTGGAGCTTGATCTATTCTTCCAATTAACTTTTTGTGCCCTTGATAACTTATCATCTTCAGTTAGCACAGTTGGCTTCACTTTCTTGGCCCTTATGTTTTTCTCACTCTCAGAAATGGGTTTTTAACAAAAAACTTTGCCTTTTTTAGTGAGCAGTCTCTATTTCAGTTTGTTGGGTAGTAGTTATCAATAGAACTGGTATTAAAGGATCTGTTCTGTTGAGCTTCAAATGAACAATAGTATAGTCCTAAGTTGGATTGAAAGCAGTTTTAGTAAGGTTCATGCCAATCATACTGGATGAAATGAGTTGGTTGTTTCTGCTTAAGAGTTTAAAATATCCTACCCACAGCTACAATTGAGACACCAAATTTTCAATCTCTACATTTTTAAAAGTTGGAAGCACCTTGCAGCGTCCAAACTTTCAATGCAGCTTATATCCTTACAAACTTTTTCCTCTCCTCTTGGAGATTTCTAGAAACAAAATAAGATCAGAACCAACAAAGAGGTATGGGGAATTAACCAGTGTGTTGGCTCATTTGTACAATTCTAGTGCCAGATTTTCCCACCAATTAAATAGAGTTCCATTGTCTATAACTTCAGCCAATAATGCTCTGTCAACTGTGACTTCTGTGCTTCTGTATGTATAGAGCAGCCACATTCGAGTGATTCCAGAGCAAATGCGATACAAATTAAATTTTGTGCCGTTGGACAACTGTGTCCTTTCGATAGCATTCTAATCATGCTGCTACATTGCTACCTGTTGGGAATCTTATGATCTCTTACTCATATAAGGCACAATATCAAGTTTCAACTTGGTTTGGCAACCCCATTGCCATTCTTAGGTCGGATTAATTTTGTTGTAATTTAAATGGAAATCTCAATGGAAATAATTATTCTGAGGACCTCTCTCACTGTCTGAATTAATTGGCAAGTATTCTCAATTTTCTGGATTAGTAAGAAATTGTGATGAGTTTTATGCAGTGTATCTTGGGGAGTTTGTGCCTAGGGCTTTATTCATGTTCCCTCATTTGGGAACATTTGGGTGATGGGGTGGTGGGGGTTGGGACAGAACGTCTCTATTTAACTTTTTTTGGAGAACGTCTTTGGGATTTCTCCCCAAAGTGAGGAATGTTTCCTGAGATTCCCCCCTTCTACAAGGACTTTGTGTTGACGGTTTGCCATCCCCCAACATCTATGTGATTTCCCCTGCACTTGTCACCCTTAAAAAAAATTTATAACAAAAAAAAAAACCCAACCCTTTTTGGGGGATCCACAAGGCCCCCCAACATAAAAAAATGTTATTGCATTCTCAAAAACTCTAGCACACATCCATTTTTATGTTTTCATCATTTGCCATTTGCATTGTTACAATTTACTTTTGTAGGCAAGGAGGAGGAAATCAACATGTGCCATGGATGTCCTTTTGGCCTCAAAGGCCTTAATTTGGGATTGTTTGTGGGTCTCCATCCTTTGACCCTACCCTATGATATGATAGGGACCTGTTGATGCGTGTTTTATGACACAACAAACATTCTAGAATAAAGTGTCAAAGACGCTATATCCCCTCTTGAAAAACTACCTCATATGCTAAGACTGCAAGTAAGATCATACGGTAATTCCAATGTTTAAGATGAGTGCGGATAAGCTTTGTGGTTTGATGTGATTTGCTGGGGGCACAGATTTAACTATGGTAGGTTACTCAGGAAAGCGAAGACATAAATACAGTATCATTTTAGACTTTTCAGATTTTCAACAAAAAAGTGAATAAAGAGTAAGGGTTTTAGGAATCCTATGCTAGTCCTATGAAATCAAGAGACAGCAAAGATTGAGTGAAACCAAATAAACAGTACTTTGTTTCGCCACGCTAAACGACAACTACACAAAGCAAGTGCAATCTTCTAGGATTTGTGCTTAAAATTCCTTCACCACGAACAACACCATTAGTAGAACAACATTATTCGAAGTAAACGTTGAAGCATCCACGATAAAGCTCAGTCTAACTTTACACATTGAATGAAAAGTATCCACTCAAAGAAAGTATGAGCTAAGTTTCGCTAACCTTTGCTATCAATCTATCATTCTTTTTAACATATATTTAAATGAAATTCTAATTCAAATCTATTAGACGAGGAAGAGAAGTATGTAACCATGCAACCATTTGACAATCAAAGGATTCAAAGCACCTCATGCATGATGAACTTTATTATCAAAATAGTCTTTTGCAACAATCTCATAAAACTCTCTCTCTTATTCTCTACAATCTAATCTCTAATTCCCTAATTCTCTATTGATTCCTCTATATATCTTCTCTTAATCTAATCTCTTATCCAACGAGAGAGAAGGGGGGGGGGATTTATATGGCATTCCCGGATTACAATGAATGGCCAAGATTAAAATGAGATGAATGGCCCAGATTCAACATAACTAAACCCTAATTAGGGTTTCCAAATCATCAATCAGTTAACTGGAGAGAACTTCAGGCATCTGGAGTTGCATCCTTATCCACCTGCAAAGCATCACGTTCGGCGAACTTTGACACGATCCGGCCGACTTCTTCCGTGGCAATGTCCGGAAGCGCATTAACGTTGTATTCCAGCAAGTCCAAACTTTCAACACATTCTGCAAAAGTGATCGTCCATTTTGGTTCATGCAGCAAGAAAGCCTCTCTGACGGTCATGAAGTGGAATGCCTTGGTGAAATTTTCTTTCATGATTGGTCCAGAGGTGGTGGAGAAAATTCTTTGAACTTGTTCTTTTAAATTTTGTGGCCGTAAGTGTTTCTTTCAAACAATATCTCGGTCAAGCATATCTGCAGCCATCTGGTAAATTTTACTCCGAATCTCTTTTGCTAGCTCTTCAACTTTGGCACCATCTTGCTTTACCCTTTCCAGGACTTCTCTTCGTGAAATCAGAGCATAGTACCAGCCACTGAAATCATATGCAGCTCCAGCTTCAATAATCTTGTCATCAATCAACTTTTGCTTCAAGATGCCTTTTAATTCTCGAATATATGGGATAATCTTATTCTGAATATCTTCAAGGCCATCCCACGCTTCCACTAAGTCTGAAACTCGTGACAACAGGAAGGAAGTTTGTTCATACACATATGCCAGCTTCTCCACGAATTCCATTGCCTCATCTTTCTTTCCAGCCATCCAGTCCTTAGCTTCTCTGGCTGTTGTCAATTCTTCTTCAAAATTTCCAACCAGTTCTTTTGAAGAATTTGGAGGTGGAAGTGCTGCCTGGTCACCTTGATTGAGTGGCCTAGTCAAGTGCTGGATATATTCTTTCAAACGCTCAATCTCTCTTTTATATTCTCTTTTCTTTTCCACTTCCCTCTCCAGTCTAGACTTGATGGTGGCGACAAAATTATCCAAGTCCTCAACTTCCTGCCCTTTTGTCGTCGGACCCATATCAATGGTCGTGACGGCATATTCATTCAGAGCAATTTCATCTTGGAATTTGGCGATTGTAGGCATTGCTATTTACACTGTGCGATTGCCAGCTTCATCCCTTTGTATGGCAGAAAATTTCTTGGCTTTCTTCCTTGTGGCTGTTTGCTCTAGCCTGGCCAAGAAATCTGTGGCATCATCTTCTTCAGGAACCTCTACTGGCGCCTTTCTCTTTAATCTTTCTTTTAGCCAATCCGGGATGGTTGACTATTCAATTCCATCCTCCTGTTGATCCTGGACATCCTGTATATCCTGAATATTTTGATCTTCGCAGACATCTTGAATTTCCGACATGTTTTGAATCTCTTGAACTTCTTGCACCAATTGGATTTCTGGCATATCTGGAATTTCTTGCACAGATGGGTCTTCCTGGATTCCTTTGAGGGCGGAAATCATTCCCTCTTCAAATTCTCCATCCATGATGTCTGTGTCATTGTCTGATTCCAGAATTTCCGTGTCGGTAGGAGAAGGCTGATCATCATCTTCTGATTGCACTGGCTCTACATCTCTAACTGGAGAAGGAATTATGACATGTTCCCAAGACTCTTCATCCATGGCTAATATTTCATCTATATTCCTGGATGTAGCCGACTGAAGGGGCTTGGATTTGTGCTTCTTTTGAGAAGGTCCCTCCTCCACTGCTTTGTTCTTGTTTTGTTTTGCAGGATCATCAATCTCTTTCCTCTTTTTCAAGCTGGCGGCATTTGTTGCTCCATCTCCACGAGATGCTCCGGCATTTGAGGAACATGACTCTGTATCACCCATCAATTGATATGTAAATTGCACATTTCTTCGCCGCAAAACTTGCACTTGTTGATCTATCCACCATTGAGAATATTTGAATACAGGCCGCATTAATGTCGCCAAGTCACCCATCTCAGGCTCAGACCATCTCACAGGAGGAAGTGGCTCGCTTTCATTGAAGCCTGGCTGCAAATATACTCCGTCATCCTCCAATTGGTTAGGTACCTTGAAAAGTTCTGTTGCCCTTATCATACTTAGTGGCAATCTTGACCACAGCCTCTTCCTCACATCATACTTATCAGCCGCATTGGCCCAAAAATCTTCTAAGTCTATCCGGTGCTTGTATTTCTCTCCGTCCACAGTTCCAATGTGATGGAGTGGATCAAAGTTATTCCTTGGCTTGTGTGATATGGATATTTCTATATCTCTAGTCGAGCACTCTCTGCTGCTTGCGCCGTTTGACATGATTCTTCCATGTTGCCGATGAAAAATGGAAAAGTGACAGCTACTTTCTGTTTTGGCCTTTGGATATTCTGATATGTTTCCAATTGCCTTAGAACTTTCAACAAAACCATTTTGTTGGTCGGATAAATGGGCAGTCTATAAGGACGTCCTGAGAATCCTTGAATCCTGATGTAAGTAAACTTGGGAAACTGGATGAACCAGGATCCATAGCGGCCGATCAGACTCTTGGCCTCACGGGTGAGTCTCTGATGTGTTCCGCCTTGGAGAAGTCAAGTGATGTACATAAGGAAGGCGTCATGTGCTCGCCTGAAGTGTGTCTTCTCTTTCAGATGCAACTGCGGATAGCAATCATAGGCCTTGAACTGTCCTTCGCCGTTGCCAACTACACACTTGCAAACCAAGCCAAAATATTTGTAAGTCCTTGCAAGCAGGTATACTACATAAGAGCTCATATGAAAGGTCTTGGTTTCCTCCAGGTTGACCAACTGCTCATGGAGGCTATCACTGATCATTCTGAACCAGTTAAACATCTTCACTCCGGAAATTATTTCATTAACGAAATAATACATCCAATTTTCGAAAGGCGCACCCTGAGGATTGCCTACTATTCTATTCAGTAGCAAGACGATGTCGCCATATTCTTCTTTGAAATGTATTCTGGCCAACTTCTTCGGCATCTTCCCTGCAGTAGGTTTGGGCTTCAGTAACCAAGTCTTGTTTATATTCGATGCACAAAGGTCTTGCTGATCTTTGTAAAGTTTGAGTGCATCTTCTTTAGTTCGATAAGATGTCCGGTTGTAAACTGGAATTCCAAAAGTTTCTTGAATGGCTGGTTCGGACAAGTATGCAAGAAATTTTCCATCAGGAGCTTCTATCTGTCTTTCCCGTGCATTATAATGCAATGCACATTCCACCATAAGTTTTGGACACTCTTTTGCTGGTGGAAATCCAGCTGCATGAACAATTCCGTTGCGCATCATTCTTCTTGCAATTGGCATAGGCAAACGTCTATCACTTCCGTACATTCTTTCCTTGAAATCATCAAAGTCAACATGGCCAAGGTTGGTGTCCACAATATGCTCCCATTTGGATTTAATCTTTGATTGCAGCTGCACACCCTTGCTGGCAAACTTCATTTTACTTTCTCGAAAATAAATCTGCAAGAAAAAGCAAAGGGAATATTTAAAATTCAAAATTTAAATTACTCGAAAAGTATATTCCAGCTAGTTGTCAAATCAAATTTCGTGAAGAATTATGCTGGAAATGAAAGAAGTAACGAAAATTTAATGCCAGAACGAAGTGGAGAAAATAAATCTGCCTGACTCTTCTGGACAAGTGAAATAATCATGATCACAATGCTGGCTGGGATGAATTTATTTCCTTCACTTTGCTTCAAACTTTCGACTTTCTTGCCTTAGACAAATTTTCTTCTCACACTTTTCTTTCGAAAATTGAATGATTGCCAAATGAGAAGTGAAATCAATTATAAAGATGAGAAAATCGACCCATTTAGCAAATCTCAATTGTTTCCATTAAATCTAGTCTGAACTTGGCTTACACTCAGCTTTGAATGGCAAGTTTTTTCTTTCAACGACAGTCTCCGGAAAGTTTCCAAATCAGGCGCCAGTTTAGTGAAGTTTTTGTCTTTTTCTAATTTTGAATTTTCGAAGCTTATCTCTTTGAGGTGTTGAAAATAAAGAATTAAAATAATTAAAATAATTATTTTATGTGTCATTTTCAACCCGTTAATTTTATGGCAAATTATTTTTATCTAAGGCAAATTTGATTTTCCAAAATTTCTTGCCTTGCCAATGCCTTTCCAATTTTTTGCTTTCCAATTTCATTTTGCCATAATTTTTATCTTCCAATTCCTCTTGCCAAATTTTCTTTCTTTCCTAAGTCACTGACAAAAGTTTTGAAGCACATTAATGCAAGACTTGGAAAAATATTTTTATTTCCTTCTAAGTGGCGAATTTTTCATAGTGCCAAGCATATTTTAAATTTCCAATGTTGAAGCTTAGGCAAAATCTTAATTTTTACCACTTCTTTAAGTATGGCGGACTTCCCTCATTATTAAGCCATGTCTTTTCTCCCAAGGTGGACTTAGCCTTAGTCCAAGCCATTTAATTTTTCCTTGCCTATGCTCAAGTCATTCTATTTCTCCATATGGTGGACTTTCATTTGTTTAGGCCATCTTCCACTGTCTTAAGGCGGACTTGCTTGAACCTCTTGCCACTTTACATGGGGCGGACTTGTCTTGACTTCAAACCATCAGCTGGGCGGGCTTTCCTTTTATCTATGCCATTTAGACTACTTTCCAGGGCGGACTTTACTTGGCATTTGTGCCATCCATACTTTCCTTTGCTGGGCGGACTTCACTCATATCCTTGCCATCTTGGAGCGGACTTGGCACATATTCATGCCATTCTTTTTGTCCAAGGGCGGACTTTGCCTATTGCCATGCGATTCTTTTGTGAGCTGGGCGGACTTGACATGATCTTGTGCCATTGATGGGCGGAGTTGCCTTCACTTTGTGCCATTTGTCTAATTGCCCAAGGGCGGACTTACCTCATGTCCATGCCATTGAAGGGCGGACTTTGCCTTATGTCTTGCCATCCAAGGGCGGACTTTACCTTCAGCCATGCCATTACCTATGGTGCTGGGTGGACTTCACCCTACTCCATGCCATTCCTTTGGAGTGGACTTAGCTTACCATTGTGCCATTCTTCCATGTGGCTGGGCGGACTTGTCTTGTCCTTATGCCATTGCTGGGCGGACTTGACATTCCTCCATGCCATTCTCTATTCTGGCTGAAGCTCTTTTGCCATTAACTTATTCTTTCTCCATGCTGGTTGGACTTCCATGAATCCACACTTAGGAAAATTCACCATGATTTCTCAGATTTTCATAAATTTTCCAGATTTCTCCATGGATTTTCCAGAATTTTCACCATTTTTCTGTGATTTTTTCCAGATTTTCAACATTTTTCTGATTTTCACCATGAATTTCACAAATTTTCAAATTGATTTTCTGAGAGTTCTGTTGATCTTTTCGAACTTTTGAGTGGATTTTCGAAATTCAGGCCCCTTCTAAATATAGAAACTTTGACAAAAATAGAAACTTTCCCAAAATAGCAACTTTCTAAAAATAGCCCCTAAAAAATAGGGATCTCAGAATTGCTCAAAAGTGCCAAAAAAGTAGGTCCTAAAAAATAGGGGGCCGAAGTGAAAACCCTAAAAAGTAGGAGGTGTCAGAATTGACTGAAACGACAGTCGATCTTCGTCTTTCGGGCCTCCTAAGCATGATGATGACGTTTGCACAGTGATCCAGGCTCAAACTCTTTACTCGACTCGGGTGACCATTCAAAACTCAAACCCCAAAACCCCAAACGGACAAACCCCAAAACCCCAAACGGAGACCAGACAAAACCGAGATGCACAACGGCAAAACCCTAAAAGGCAAACTACTAGGTCCCCATTTGCAATGGGGCGAGGTGTGAATTAGGTCACAACAGGACCTCACAAGGGGCACTGCCCCTTGACTCCGTTGGGGACTGCTGTCCCTGACCCCTGTGTTGGTTTTTAAAAACAAAAAATAAAATTTATTTTGTGCTGTGCTGGATGGAAGACAACATCATTTCCCAAGTTTTTCAATTACATTTATACTTTTGGTTTGTGGAGTCAATTCCAATTCTGAGTAATGCTACTATGATATAGACCATTTTGATTTATTGCTAGAATATGAATACTTTATTTGGAACCTGAGTATTATTTCGAAAGAAGATGGGCCGCTCCGCTCAAGTAACCTGGAGAAGCAACATAATATAACTTATTTAGATTTCACACCTGAATATGAGAGCTTTCATTGGGATCTACCTGATGTTGAATTATCAATTAGCAGCTACGTACTCAATTCTGATGGTTATATATATCTGTCCCCTCACTGTCCCCAAAATTTAGGAAATTTTTGTGCCATCCTCAAAAATCTGTCCCTGCATCCCCAAATCTAAAACCTTGGAGAGACACAAGTTTAATGTTTTTTCTTGTTTTATCTGCAAACTAAGACAAAAGCATATTATTTCTTACTCTAATTTGGACTGCCTTATTTGCTTTGTATGCAGACATTCCATGTATATTCTGCAGGAACAGAGGGGCCAGTAGTTTTCTGTTTGCATGGAGGAGGTTATTCAGGGTAAGTTCTGTGAGTTCTCCCTGTTCTGATGATATCTTTATTGCATTTATTTGAAAATTTCATATTATTGGAGATGATTTGAATGACAGGCTAAAAGCAGATTTGAGGAAATAATTATGGGTTTCTAGACTGAATAAGTCTAATAATTAAGGAACCACAAAGTATTATGGCACTCTTTATATATACGTCATAAGTGCTACAGCCAAACATTAATCACATTTTTAAAGATATAACATGTATTGAAATATTTACTGTGGTAAATGTCAACATATATCCGGAAGGCTGAAAGGGCTTCTGTATGATAACCAGCAACTGCCTTTCAAATATCTGGATTCTCGAAAATTCCTGAAATTATAACCCATTCTCTGGATTTCATGCTTACGAAAGTGCTGGAACATATTTAGACCTAAAGTAATACTTTCATGATTTATTGGCTAAAAGAACAATTTAAACCAAGTAAAACAACCCTTTACATGCCAGCTATTGAATGATGACTGAGATTGATTGAAGGCCATCATTTTTGACCTCATCTAGTCTAGCAGGTTAGTTTTTTGAACTCTTTGCTCTCTTTGAATGCAGGAGCAATAATAGTGGTAAAGCTTCAGTTGTATCACAAAATGTTTCTTTTACTATGGAGATGATTTTTACTTCACTCACAGTTCTCTCTCCGTTTTCTTTCACGAAACACTCTCCCTTGGTTTAATTTGAAATGTTGCTTGCTTTACTGCCTCTTCCACTAGTATACTTATTATAATTATGTGTTTCATCTTTCAGCATTACACCCAAGACTAGGATCATCATCTTATAAAACTTGTTCATTCATTTTGCACCAGTGCAGAAGCAGGGTTTCTCTATTTCTTGGTTCTTCCGTTCTATGTGTGACATGGTTTGACCATTTCTGCATCCCTCACATGTCCACATCTTTTTCACATTCATCTTTCATGCCTGATCAGATCTTCCGTTCCCTTATACTTGACTTGGAGTCACTGTTCATGTCACATATAGTTGCTGTTTATCTTCCTTCATCTATGCCTATCATCATCTGTCTTTCAATTGGATCATTTTTATTTCATACCTGTTTTTAACAATGCATCATGATGTTGATGTGATATCATCTTATTTTTTCTTTCTGAATAATTCACATCCTTTATTTATCTTTACTCACTTTGAATTCATTAGTTGCTATTAATCCAAAGTATATGATCTTGATATTAACACATCTTTTTTGTTGCAAACCTGTGAACATATTTAAATTTGATGTAATTTATTATTCATCATTGCTGGCCTTTATGACACTGAATTACCAACTGTAGTGCAAAAGTACTTAAAGTATTTAATTAAATAATTTAGGATTTAGGAATTTTTCTGATAAATTTTTTGGAAAAACTATGTATCATATAAAATAACTATGTTCATGTTAATGAATTGTCATAACAGAAAACTAAAACTGTAGATGATACAAACATGAGAGCTCAAATGATTATCAAACTGGCAGTTTACCACTGCACAACGTGTAGCAGTTTATAAATTCAAGCAATTGATTTAAAAAATTAAATGTTAACGAAATCAGATACAGCTTCATCTAACATGATATATAAAAAAATAGTTTATGATATGCGTCTATATATAGAATAGAAGTCAAATTAATATGGTAGTCCATGTGATCATATTTACTCCTCAGAGTACCCTTCCTGTCTTGCATCAAAATCTTCTGGTTATAAATCCTCCATGGCATGATGACTCCATGTTCAGGCACTTTTATTGTTCATACTTGTAAAGTGTATAGCAAATTTTTCTACCTATAGAGAGATCAAGTGATGGATCCGGACTGCAAGGTGGCTATTCACATTATAAGTGCATATGTTAGTGTAGACATGACTTGTCTTATTATTCTATGTAGTTATAATAATAAGATGAAATGTAGATACACAAGAAAAAGAATTATGCTATGATAGACAAGTCATTATGAGATAGTGTAGACATGATTTAGATTATCATTGTACATAATTACAATATTGGGATAAAATATAGATTTATGAGAATAAGAGTTTTGCTATAAACCATGCTATTATATACACAAGCCATTATGAGTTAATTTAATTATTTACAGCTAGTTGTTGATGGGACTTAAGTTAGCAGTTGACTCTTGTAATGTCCCACCCTAGTTTGAGTTTTGGCTTTGCGAATTTGCTCGATTAATTTTCAGTTTGACACATGGGACATTTTGTCAAACATTTTGCATTCCATTGCCTTAGTTAGAAAACATCCAAATAACTTGCACATACAGATTCAATATTCAATCTTCACCATTCCAAACTTTCATAATTGACTGTCATTTAATATTCAATGCAGAGATTACACTTTCAGCCTTATGCAATTACAACTGGACAATTTCATGAAGCAGATATGGAAGGTTGATGCTCAGGAAGAGCTACAGCAGTACATACTTTCACCCTTTCACACAGATTTCCATGGCGTTGGGGGAACCGAGGCCAATTTGGTCTGAAAGACCCAACTCAAAATTACCACTTCCTGCCAGAGTGGAGGCGATATTGCTAGAACAATCCTCTGAAGGAGGGTTACTGTCAATATCCTCCCCATCTGAATGTACATTTCGGTTAGAGGGTTTTTTTTTTAATTTAATCTGTTAAGAATAATAGGGCAATTTCTTCTGAGATGGCCCTCCTTTCTACAAAGGTAACATGCGTTAAGACCACCTAAAACTTCAACAACACACAAATGTGGCAAACCTTGGAAGGAGACTTGGATGAATTCTGGAATTTCTGTTCCAGGTTGAAGAGAAATTAGCACCCTTGCATCCAAATGGGGAAGGGTAACTTTGGGATCTTCAACCCTAATTACCTTCCTAAAAGAAGCCAACAATTGTGGGATAACCTCCCAGAACAAAGGCGGAAGATTCTTAATGATTAACCACCTAGGGTTGGACAGAGCCAGGACCTCTTCATATATGGCTTCATTGACCACTTAATATCTTGGAATGTGCACTTTCCCACACTCCAAAACTGTTTTTCAGTTATTAATTCTTGCATTTTAGGGTTTTGAAGGAAGACCAAGAACAACCCCTTTTGCACCATTCTACAGAAAGAAACCCTAACACCAAATTTCTTTCCCCACACATTAACAAACCATTGATCCATAAATCTTCTGGCAGGAATTTTATTTATATCAACAGCTGCAAAGAAAATAGCAATGCAATTTAATCTAGATTTCTCATTGTTTAAAGTTTCAACCATCTCTAGATTAGGGGAAACAAAGAGAATTTTAGGGTTCTTGAGAGAACACATACCTTGTCCTCTGCCATCTTGGCCATCAAGGATTCTTCACCAAAACTATTTTGTATGAAGCCAGCCGATTCAGGCACCACCAAAGATTTTTCAATAAAAACCATGAGGGTTAGATAACTCCCCAACAGGGGGAGTGGATGGTGTATCCCCATCCATTAAAGCACATTAATGCATAGGTACTAACCCTTACAAGAAGTCGGGTCGAGGCCACTAGAGCACACAAAGGAGAGGAAACTAGAGCAAGTTTCAAGCCAAAAAAAACCAAACTATTAAATTCACATGCGCTGAGAAATGAGGGAAAGCAAAGGGTAGAGAAAGCTTATGCAATCAACGTAAAAATCTATGTAGAGGAGGAATGAATTCCCCCTGCCTGACTTGGTATCGCCTTCCACGTAGACAACCTTCCTTACAACATCCTCGGAGCGTGAGCCAACCGGTTCTGTCATTCTCCAATTGTAGCTATCATCATTTTAATGTAATTATAAAAACTATAATATATATTTAATACTATATATTAAACAAATACAAACTATTGATATTATTATTTCTTACATGCACTAACATAATACAAAAATTCAAACTTAGTTATTTTGATAGAATATGACTTGTGAAATCCATCAAAACGACAAATAAACAAATTGGGGTCTTTGTTTAATGACATTTACTATAGATTGCATCCAAAGGAATGTGTAGATCAACAAGAGCATCAAAAGTATAAAGATCAAGAGTCTCCTCACTGCCATCTTTCAATTCTATTAGGGTATTTGATACCATATGTATATCCCCACAAGATTGTGTTTATGTCTTTGTGAGACTACATAAACTCATAGTAGCTAGCATTGACGACATCCATCTTGGAACTTGAGCCATTGCCAACTCTTTCATCACACCACTAGCCATTCTATCTAGACACACAAGTGATGAGGAAGACATTTGACATGTTAATGAGAAACAGATTTTTGATGATGGAAGGAAAAAACATATGCCTCGTGAAATTATTGACATTAATTTTTTCTTCTTTTTATTTTTGAAGCAAATGGTCCCTAGGCATCTTGGGTATTGCAAGTTGTAGTGGGGGGTGGCAAGGGGATGTCCCTAGGGAACATTGATATATGTAGCAATACATGCCATCAAAATTCAAGATTAGATAGTCATATAATGCATCAAATTTGATATTAAATGTTCAATGTTCATTGATTCAAGTATAGTAGCAATACAAAAAAACCATTGTTTTTATTATGACAAAAGGTCCCAAGGCTACAAAATGGCAAAGTGGTCAACAATAGGCATATAAGTAAGATTTTAGATATAAAAGTATTGTATAGCTCATGGTAGCAAAAATTGTTCTTAGGAATAAATTGATAAAAAAAAAGCTAGATTCAATTGGGGAAAAATTGGGTTAGGGTTTTAAAAAATTATAAAAGGTCAATTTGGTCAAATTGGTTATTTTATTGATTTAAGGTGAGTTTTTGATGACCTATCATGTTTTTTATGATTTAGTTGCATTTTCTGACAATTAAGTGGCATTAACTCAGCAAAAAAACTCTGCTCACAATTTATTGATAAAAGTAGTAAAAATTGTTTTGAAAAAATTGTTAAAATGGATGGGCGTTGATTTATCACAATTTTTTGTAGATTATTGCCATTATGGTAATAATTATGCATCATTTGGGTTATCAATATCAAAATTGGCCTCACTCTAAGTCACTTTCTAAATCAGGTTGTGACTCATCCAACAAGGCACCAACCAGTCTTAGGTTTGCCTCATCCTTGTTGGCACCCCAATTGGAACTTACCCATTTAAAGGGAAGGTTTGGTTCACTTCACTTTTTCCGCATAAGGTCTTTTGCGAGAATTTGGCCTTCATCTGAAATGCACCGAACAAAAGTGAAGCATCTAGTTCAAATGACTTTCCTCGCACTTGGCCATTTATAAGATAAAATTGAATAAATATAGAAGTCTAAGGTGTATCTAGACCCAATCCTTAACATTTGAACTTAAGTCTAGTTCACTTAGGAAATTTCACATGACATACTTTGTTGACGTCACCATGTCCTTTTGCTGACATCATCCCACCCTACTTAATGATGTCATTCCATCTTGAGCACTCCCAATCCATGATGATATCACGCTTATGTCATGATGGCATCATTTGGGCCTTTTGCTGACTTCATCATCAAAACTTTTCATTTGAACCCAACACTGAACATTGTGAAGTTGGTTGGTTCAGCTGGTTTTCCCTACAGGATCAATTCAACTAGATTTCTTGGCAAAACCAGTTCAGTGGCGAATTTTTGCAAAGATCTGATTGCATTTTAGAATCCCACAAAGCTTCATCGTCTCCCACCTACTCTCCTACCCTTCAAGACACCGTTAATGCATTTTCAATGTTCGCAAACCACCAGATCAGATTTGATGGTGATCATACATGCCTCAGTTATTGTTGTAGGACCCAAATATTGAGATGGCATCTCTAGGTTGTTGTTTCAGTAGATTCTTCGGGCGATTTCCTTGACCTTGCATGTGAATCCGTGCACCATTAATGATATGAGGTGACACTGGTTAAGGATTGAAGGCCTCCTATACTCCTTGGGAACACAAAAAACACAATGCAAGGCAGATTTAAGTTTAAAATATGATGAAAAACCTTGATAAGAGGCTATGCCCCTTGCAACAACCAAAATTGCAGATTTCCATGTTTCTTGGCAAATATGCATGTTTTCTTCCAAGATCCGACTTGCATTTGGTATTAGAGCTTCATTTTTCATTATTCTAGGAGAGAGGATGACATTGGATTGGAGAAGAGCACAGCAGAGAGAAAAACATACATAGTAGAACCCAAGGGTTCATAGTTTCCATATCTGGGCATTGTATTTTGCTATTCTATTTATCTATGTTCATCCCAATTTTGTAATAAGCACTTGTAGCCTTTGTAGATCGAATGATTAATAGTAGAATCAACCTTCATTGTCTCCATGTGTATGGTGTGCATTTATGGATGTGTGTTGTTTAGTTGGTCAGCCAAACGATTGTAAAATCCTTGCAAAACTTTTGCAAGATATCTTTTCAGAATAATAAAGAAAATGTATGAGTATGCTCATGGATTGCGAAGTAGACTCACGTAACATTCTGCAACTATTGATTGCTGTTTTGAATGTATGGGTAAAGCCTAGCTTGCTTATGTTTTGAAATGCATAGTTTCTTGTGGTGTCTTGATTAAGGTATCACCTTGGTTTCAATCATTGCATTTTTTTGTATGAATTTAGAGACTCTGTTTGCCAACTGGATAAAGGCACTGGTCCGTTACTGGCTCCTTCTCCCCATCATCCTCTACACACTCAAAACAAATCAATACAAACATCTTTTTAATTTTATCTTTTGTAGTGTGTTCCAACCGCCATATCTGAATGTATGACATTTATGTGGCAAATCATCTTGTTAGTTTTATGATCAGATATTAATAAGCAGATTTTAATTCAAATTCAGACAAGTATACAGAGCATATACCCTGGGAAAAACCCTCCAACTTGAGGGAGAAAAACCCAGCAACAATACATCACTTATATATTGAATATGAAACAATAATCTCCTTTACAATGAGGCCGATTATGAGGCCAAGCAACAGCACCACAACTTGATGCAAACACAGAATAATATATAACTCCTTGCTGATAATAAACTCAGCCTCCTTCAAGACTTCGATCTGCACTTGATGAACTTCGATTTGTATTTGATGAATTCGCACTTGTATCAACTCGAACTTATGAATAGAATGAATGACATACAATGAGTGAGCATCACATATATATACAAGGGAGAAAGATTGCGTCCCTTCAATACCAACATGTCGGCCTTCAATAAAATCGTGTCTCTTCAAGGTGGCGGATAAGAACAAGTCGGCCACATTTAATTATTATCAATAATTAAATATTATATTTTGTTTGCAAGTGAAGCGCCCCTTCACATTCAAATCGGTCTCAATAAATTGAATAGCTGAAAGGCTATATGATATTTATTGTTTCAAGTCGTGGCTGGAAGTGATGCCCGACGCTGCAACATCAACACATCTATTTTAATAAGGTGCTTAACCTTGAGTCTCCCAAACTAGCATATAGGCACAAAGTGACAACCAGAATAGGGGTGCACTATGCAATGGGCATGGTTTGTGTTAGGTTGACTGTTGTGCTTTTGTGGTGATATCTATTGCAACACCTTAGGGAAACCCCACTTGGTCTAGCAAATCCAGAAGTGAAGGTTCAAGGTCTTACCCAACTCAGTATTGGTCCATAGTTGCCTAGCCTAAACATAGGGTGTGTGATACTTTTCCTATGTTTGACACTCTTGACACCTGGGAGACTATCCAGCCTTAGGGATTTGCGGTCCACAACTCACATCATCAACACTCCTCATCAATCTATCTAGCATCTTTAGGATCAACATCCCAACTTGTGGTTTGAGTTTGTCAATACTCAAGAGCTTGTCAATCTTGAAGTTGCAAGGCACTATGAATTGCAACTAACTACTCTACTTTCCTAATGGTAAGCCTAATCCTCTTGATCAAGCAGATGAAATTGTAGGTCAACCAATTCCTCTTTGCAGTCGAGTAACTAGTTACTTGTGAGTGTAGGTGAATGACAAATTTCCTTGCTCAATCCTTCTCATGTCATGTTCACCATCCAATTGAATCTTTTTGAGCAAGAGTAGCTCTATCTGTCCTAGCCTAGTTTGCTAAATATTGGACCCCAAATTTTGACAAATGCAATACACTACTCTTGAAGTCTAGATGTATCCTTGGTGTTATACCTCTTCCCAAGGGCCTTCATAAACTTGTCCTTTACCTCATCATCATTAAAGGGGAGATTTT
>VDFB02025075.1:0-25088 GCA_007258455.2 Sequoia sempervirens
TAGATATAAATATTTATAATTTTCTTCATTAAGAATTAAACATTATATATATTTATAGAGTTATTTTGAAAAGTGTTTAGAGGATGGAACTATAAATATTTGTGTCTATTGATCATTTGGTTATTCTTTTAGTGTTATTATTTCTTTTTTAAATTATAATAAAAAACAGTTTTGAAAGTATATTAATTTTAATTTATTAATATTTAAATCATTTCCAAAAATACAAAGACTGACACAATAAGTATTAATCACAAGAAAGATGAATTTACAATTTAATCATGGTTTTCTTTCTCATTGAATATATAGAAAGATAAAACTTTAAAAGATGTGCATCCTTATTTTTATCAAAGATATTTGTAAATACTTCACAAAAAATTCTATTGTGTGGGTTCTTTGAATAACATTAGGACTTGCATGTATAATGAATATCAATGATCAAATACAACCCATCCTACTTCATCTCCTTAAATATCCTTGAAAGTAAAATGAATCTTGTATATTGTTTCTTGTTACTACAATAATCTTGATGAAATGAATCTTGTATATTGTTTCTTGTTACTACAATAATCTTGATGACTTCCTTTTCCACTTTTGTTAAGTACTAGAAAACTTTCATTTGAAAAATGAAGTGCGAAACAACTTTGATATGCAACAAAACTACTATGAGATATGTACTTAACTAAGAATCCCATTGATTTTTTATGACATTTTCCCTCTCACTTGAGCAATGGTTGACATCTTTCTATATTTCATCATTATATACTTAAGAAGTGAAAAAAACTAAAGGTTAGTGTAAATTTATCCAATTTGTGAAATATTAAGATTGTTTGAATAGACTAGAGGAAGGTCACAACAAGATTTGATTTCAAATATTTGTAGAGCTATATGATAATTCCTCTATTAAATCTAAGATACAATCTCCTCCTATTGTTTGTAAAATAATAGATTTTATCTTTGTTGGCTTAAAGATATGGTGTCAAAATTAATAAGGCCTAATTTTTTGGAATTCAAGTTCTTTTCTCTATGCCACCTATTTATCCATTAAACACATCCCTAGAGACTTATCCACTACCTCATCCTTATATTAACCTATTCTAATATATATTTTTTATCCATACATTTATGGTACCTCATAGTGTCAAAAATTCTCACCCTTAACAATTTCACACTATGTTTTGTCCCCCTTAGTTTATTGGACCTAGTTGAGTACTTAATTTTATAAATTATGCATTCTATGGCCTATTTTTAATAATTTTCAAGAAATTACAAACGGGAATCAAAAGCATCTATCCAATACCTTACCCCCAACCCAAAAAATCTTGGAAAATAGAGCCAGGACACTCACGTCTTGGGTGTGAGTGTCCCCTATCTTGTCTCCAAATTCAAATATGTTGTTGTCGACACTTTAATATTTCAATTCAATTGTCTAAAGTCAATCATTGAGATTTTATTTTTAGGAAATTGAATAATCGCATATAAATACCTAGTTATTACACCATTTCAAGGAGATCTAGAAAACTATTGGAGAAATTATTGTCAAGAGAAAGTTAAGAGTAGTCAAGAGCAACATTTTCAATGATTCATAGCAACAATTCAAGATCCAATAATTCATGCTATTGTTATGCAAGTTTATTCATGTTATGTTGTCATATTGTTTGTAAAGGCTAACCCTTTGTAGGTGTTCAAGCAATTCAAGCATTCAAGAAAATCAAGTGAGAAAGATCCAAGACCTTGAAGTGATGTGTATGACTTCAGTCCTTCGAGGAATCCATTGAAGGGTGGTGAGCTGTAGCACTTTGTGATTTCATCTTCCTTCCTATCCATTATCATTTTATCATTGGCATTGCTATTATAGAAGTGGAAACACTTACAAAAGGTTTAACAGAGGCAAGCCCCTAAATGGCCCAACATTTTCCTTCTCTTTGAATGTGCCGGTTATAGATTTGAAGAGGATTGAAAGAAGCTTGATGATCCATTTTCTATTGTTGCAATTATTGTTATGCATCTTGTCAAGACACAAAAAATAACTTACAACATTATTCAACAATGATTTGATAGATCTGTAGTCAGAAATCGAAAGCCCTAATCTGACATCAAAGGACTGTGAAGACATATCTAAAAAAATACGACAAGGACACTCACACCTTGGGGACCTCTGTCCTCCATTTTTTTAGCCTCATATTTGAACCATAGGTGCACAGTGTCCAATACTACTCATTTCTATTTTTTGAATCTGTGTGTGAAATTCTATGTCTTTTGTATTTATGTCAGTACAATAAATTGCACTATTAGCCTTGTCAGAACATTGCATTTCATTCCTAGATCCATTTCAAATTTGGTCAAGGGTCGATCGAATCACCTTTTAGGTCGTAAGTCAATCACAAAACGTATCAAATCCATGAAACCCTCATTCATTTCCATCACATACACACATTTTCAATGAAATAAGGAAAAGGTGTGGAAACCCTAAAGGAATCAAACCCATTCTAAAAGGAGGTGTGACACCATTCTCCATTTTCCTTCATTTCATTTTGGTGAAATTAATTTGTTAACATTATATACCTTCTAAAATCCATGCTAGATATAGATCTTGCATTGCATTACCTTGCATTTTTCATTTAGGGTTTCATTTTTACATCATAAAAAAGTCATAAAAATATAAAAAATTGCATTCATATTACATCAGGGTTTGTTTCAATCATGTTTAGATTAGATCTACATTCAAATTGCATTCATTAGGTTGTTAAAGTTTGAAATTGTTAATTGCATTTAAATTACGTTTTTAATTAAAGCAAAAAAAAATGTATAGTTTTGTTTCAAAATTGCATCAAATCATCATTCTTAGAATTTTGCATCTTCAAATCAGTAAATTATTACATCCTAAATCTATAAATTATATTTCAAATTGTCATTTCTTGTTCAACAATTTCCCACATTGTTGCACACTTGCATTTTTCAATTCCATAGTCATAAAATCAGCAAAATATGGAAAAATATTCACTATCAAAACTATCTGTACACATACTTGAGAACCTTAAATACAAACACACAATTTCAAAATTTGAATTTTTTGAAACCCTACTAAGGACATAGGCATCCTGCACACTTCTATCCTACTTTTTTGGCCTGAAATTTGGCTCAGATCTCGGTTTCTATGTTTAGTGTTTAGGGTTTAGGGTTTAGAATTTGGAATATTTAATGAACTTGCAAGTTAGTGAAGAAAATTTTCTTGTGGAATAGTTGATTGAGATCTACTCTTTTTTCAACTGACCAACCTAGATCATGATGGCAACTTTGATCACCAAATTTTACGAACTTCTTTGATCCCCTTAAGAAAATCGAATTACAATTTAGGGTGACAGGATGGCTTAAGGGGATTTACGTCTAGTGAGGTCCTAGGAGAAAATGACATGGCTCAAGTGAATAAAATTTAGTGAAGTTTCCCAATGCAACCAAATTTCATTAAGAGCCTTTAAGGACAAAATGAATGGTTTAGTGTTTAGGGTTTAGATTTTAGAGTTTAGGGTTTAGGGTTTACAAAACTTAGGGTAAAGTTTTGGTGCCCCTTGGAATATTTAATGAACTTGCAAGTTAGTGAAGAAAATTTTCTTGTGGAATAGTTGATTGAGATCTACTCTTTTTTCAACTGACCAACCTAGATCATGAAATCTCATTCATATTATAATCTTGCACGATCTTATTATTGTTAAATTTGGTTGCCTTGGGCAGCTTCACCAAATTTTAAGAACTTCTTTTGATCCCCTTAATAAATTTGTCATATTAGGACCCCTTAAAGAAATTGATTTACGATTTAAGATGATAGGATGGCTTAAAGGGGATCTAGATGTTTAGTGAGGTCCAAATTTAGTCATACTATAGCCTCATTGGTTCCATCTAGCTCTGGGTCAAAAGTGTTTACCCTCTCTAATAAAAAAAAGTATCATGTTAAAAATGAATCAATCTATACATATCACAAAAATAACAACAATCTTAAATGTAACCCATACTCTAACAATAATAGAATGCTAAATGATCCCCCCTAACCATATCCTAATTGAATTGCAAACCTAATTGAAACTTAATTAAATTATAACCTTTACCTAATCTTAAATGTATTCCTATATTATATTATATTTAAATTAATTTATATTTGTATTATAATTATATTAATATTTATTATATATTCCTAAATTGTAACCTAACTATTTACTACTAATTGAATCTTAAGCCTAATCCTCATTAAAACCCCAAGTAAATTGTAACATTACCTATCCTTAATTGTAATCTTATATTATATTTTATGATATTAAATATTTATATTATTTAATATATTAAATAATATAAATATTTAATTATTTCTTTATATGAATCATCCTCCTATCTCCTAAAATTGTAATAATAGCATGTAGTTCCTCCAAACTATCATCATGTACCTCCTCCCTTTCCCATGTAATAGGTGTACCTTGTAGGTGTTAAATGGTTCCATCTTGGTCTCCTTATTGATGCATTTCTATCCTTCCACATAAATCTATATAGTATCAAAATATAGGTAATTTTATGATTATTGAATCTCTCTTAATTGCTAAAGAATCCATTATGATTGAGGATGGGTGGATTATTATCTAGGATCACATCTTAAAAATCCTATAGAGGTCATGTGGTATGTTTTTCTTAATACATATATTCCCATACAAACCTCTTTCCATGTATTATCAACTCTCCTATATAATAGACACCTTCCTAGATTTAAATTTCATATGATATATATGTACCCAAGTGTTTCCAATTGGAATTGCTATAATTATACTTTTATGGCATTCTAGATATTCAAAATAGTTTTCATAAATCTACCAAATAGACCCATTCTTGACATTGAACCTACATAATTTTAGGTATGTCCAATGAAAGATTAGGGTCTAGGGTTCATAAATTTTAAATGCTTTAGTGTTGAGGGTTTAGATTTTACAGTTTAGGGTCTAGGGTTTAGCAAACTTAGGGTGAAGTTTGGGTGGCCCTTGGCATAATTTAGACTTGCAAGTTAGTGTCAATTGGAATCGATTGTACGTGCTTAGATTTACTTAATTTGCTAACTAAATTTGCAAACAAACATCAAGATAAACTTTATGAATTTTAACTATTCTTTAACATATTGATTTCTAATCTAATTATAATTTAACATTGAAACTAAAGTTTAATATATATCATTTTTTCCATACAAAGCAAATAAAATTTAAAACATTTAAGCAATGCAAATGAATTTTTTTGAGCTCAAAATTACCTAGTTTTCAAAATCAAAATGATTTGTTCAATTCCAATTTAGGGTTTTAACAATTTCTTTGTTCCAATTCAATTTAGGGTTTCAATTTTAAACAATTAGGGTTTTTAATGCAATTTTTTCGTTTCAATTCAAACTAGGGTTTTCAAATTCAATTTTTTTCGTTTGATTTGAATTCAGGGTTTCAAAAAGCTTGATTTGGATTTGTAAATGCAATGTTTTTATTTCATTTCGATTTCTAGGGTTTTGAAATGCAAATTTTTTTGTTTTGTTTCAATTAGGGTTTTCAAATTCAATTTTTTTGGGTTTAATCAAACAATTTAGGTTTCAAAAGTTAAATTTTGTTTCTAAAACACAATTCAAGGTTCATTTTTTCATTTTTATTAAAAAACCTTCAGGTTTCATTGCATTTTTTCATCTATTTTTACAATTATTCATTTCTACTATAACAGTTTAAAAAAATGCTTAAAATGTGAAATAAATTAAAAAAAAATGCTAAATTCATTTATTTTCTTCAAAATTTCAATTCAAAATAAAAAAATGCAAAAAAATGGCATGTAGGGGGGTACCTGTAGCTGATTGTGGGGGTCGTTGTCACCAGTACTCGGGGTCCCATCCGCTGTGCAATGAAATCTATTTTTTTTTAAATAAATAGCAATATAAAACGGGATCCTGATTTCTACAAAATGGGATCCCGATTTATAGAAATTGGGATCCCATTTTTTTAGTAATCGGGATCCCGTTTCATGAGAATCGGGATCTCGTGCCTTTTCCATTAGTTCTGAATCCGATGGGAAATGGGATCCCAATTTTTAAAAAGCGGGATCTTGTTCCGTCTCAGGCTCGGGATCCCGAACCATAATGGGATCCCGATTTTTAAAAATCGGGATCCCGTTTATTAAAATCGGGATCCCGTTTCCTCAATGTCGATTTCAATTTTTTGGTTAAGGCAAAAACTTCCACGTTTCGTGGACTCAACTTTGTGCACTTACCCTTCATGCATATTCAACACTTCAAACTACAACAATGTTAAGAAGGGAGGTTTTGTCTTTTTGTACACCAATATTTTTTCTTCACTTGCCAGCTAACCATTCTTGGTTTGCATCAACAAGAATGAAGAAAAGGAGTGGCAAAGATTAGCTATCAACATTGGGCACTTTTTGGAAGGAAAAAGATTATTACAAGTAAATATAACTACATTTATCTTAGGAATATTCCATCCACGAGTAGTTTGCTCACTTTTTGAAATGTAATATTGTATGTCAAATAAAAATGTGACATGTGTACTTGGCCTGAAGCTTGTTGCTCCCGTCTCTTATAAAAGGGAATTCAAGGCCATTTACATGGATATTTTGGAGAGTTTTGTAATTGAACACACAAAGAATTGATTTGAATCTTTATTTTAGGTTATTGATTCTTATTTTTTGTAATTTTCAAGATTTGTACATGATAGTGCTAGTACTTTCTGAATATAATGGCACAATTATGAATCTAATTGTCTCCTACTATATATCTTTCACATATTATGAATGCAATTGATCAAAGATCATTATAATTTTTCTCCCTTTTCTTTTCTTTGGATATATGTTTATATTAATGCTTTGGTTCAAAGAACTAGTTAAATGCTTTTATTCAGATATAAATTTGTGTGAATGTATACAAGGATTTGATAAGTAGAATTGGTTAAGAGTTTTGAGTACAATAATGTAATGCATTTCTATGATTCTCTATAATGATTAGGTGAAATACTATTGTGTGATTCCAATTGCATTAATTTTGACTCCATACCCTAGGTTAAGGCATTGATCTTGAATTTATGTCTAAGTTGCAGCTCCAGGGTCACTCAAATAAATAACATTTACAAAATTTTATTTCAGTTATGCTTATTTGTAGAAGTTTCATGTAATGTTCATGTTATCTAATTTTAAATTATTGAAATCTTAAAGGATGCTACCAAATCTTTAAATTTTTGTATTTATCAAGCAAAATAAGTGAGAACATATATGTTGTTTACAATGTATCAAATAATTTGGCACAAGCAATCTTAAATAAAATGCCAAGGACCACCGCCCTAGGTTTTGTAAATCCCAAAGTGTTAGAGTAATCAACTATTAGTTGATAATTAATTAATCTTTAATTGATTATTAGTATAATTTATTTTCATGCACTTAATCTAAACTTAAGAGTTCTTTATTCAGTTAACTAAGTTCTTTTCTATTTTAACTGAAGTGAGCTATTATTAGATCATTCTATCTCATCACATGTGATGTTGACACTTGTCTTGATCAAATCCATTTATCATTTAGGGTTGCTCCTATATAGCACTCAACCCTCATTGTATTATAACTCTGGAGATTTACTCTCAAAATCTCAACCTTTGAGGACTCTTCTTTTCCTTGAAGATTATTAAGTTTCATCTGTAGCTTTTTCTTGTTAGGAATATTGCACATATTGTTTGCGGATCTCTTGCATGGAAGGTGTCTTTTATTTTTGTTTGATCCTATGGCTCATGCTTTTCACAGTCCAACATGGTATCAGAGCATGGATTCAGTGAACTCCTTGATTTATGAGGTTTTTTTCTTCAACAAGGGTTTTAGGCTTTAGATTTGAATCCCCTTTGATTTTTTGCAAATTTTGGAGGTGGGTGATTTTTGGTGCATTTGGGACCAAAAAAGAGTCTTCTATTGGATTTTGAGCTATTGAGAAAGTTTTTTTTGGATTTTGTTTGGATTGATTTGCACTTCTAAAGTAAGATCTATGAGGGTTTGACGTAGTTATTTTTTATTTAGACCTGGAGGGTACCTACATTGTTAGTGCATTTTGGTGTGAAAAGGACCTCATCATTGGATTCAAGAGGCTGATTCCATGAAGTTTGACTATAAATTCAACCTATCTCACCATCGAGAGCTTCTAAGGATTTTTTTTCTATAGGGGCCCATACAGCCTTTGTACAGATTTGAATGCATGAAGTTTGAAAAAAAAAAGTCATCTTTTTTATTTTTTTTAGAATTTTCTTTTAGAAATTTTTAAAAAATAAAAAAAAGGAGGTTGAAATTTATTTGGGCAATGAATTTAATTTATTTGGGAAATTTTTTTATGATAGTACTCACCTAGAAAATAGTGGGCTCATACCTCCTTGGTAGTCCATCTACCGCCACCAGTACATTCTTGTTGGCCGCCTTTATTCTCTTGGTGGTCAATGTAAACCCTATCGCCAAAAAAACTTTTGGTTTCTTAATTTTACTAGCCCTATTCAAAAATATGGGCAGTCTAAATTTTGTATTTGATAGTTTTCCAAACTTTCGGGAATAGAAGAATATTCACACAAGTTTCCAGTTGGGTGTAGTTTTCTGACATTTCCAAATTAGTCTGACAAATAGAAAAAAATTGACGAATTTTTCGGGGGTGTTTTTTGCCAGTGCAAATAATATTCTGTGGAATATTCGATAATATTAGCAGGAAGTCAGCCTATGCAGGGCCCCCAAGACCACTCTTTGGTCCTAAGGGAGTAATATTTTATTTTTTGGCCATAATTTGGGAGTACGAAGTTAAATTTTAGCAAACAAGATATCATTAGAAGGTTGGTTTTTCCTACTTTCTAGTAGTCTGGGTCTCATCACTTTATTTTTTTGCTAGTGTATTCTATAGCTTGTTGAAGTTAGAGGTATTTTTTTCAGTCTCAAGCTCATAACTTTTGACTAGTTTCTCCATTTTTCACGATTCTAGCAGTGTTGAAACCGTATTTAAGAGCTTTTCACAACCATCAATGCAATTTTTCCATATTTCTCTCTAGGCACATTTTATTTAATTTTTTGTGTTTTCCCACTTTGGTGAATTACTTGGACATATTAGCTCCTGGAATTTTTTTTTTTTGTGTGGGATGAGTCATTTTTGGTTGTTCTATATGTATTTCTAGTATTATGTCCTATTTGGACATTGTAGACATCTTTTTCATGCACATTCTCTTTTGTAGATGCACTGAGTTAAAGTGTCATTCTGATGTATACTTTTTGGGGATTTTGCACATTTTGTTGTGCCTTTTGTATTCGCACTATGATATAAAGTACCATGGGGGGTTGATGTTTTCCTTTGATTTTCCATCACACCTTTGTCAAGTGAGTGTCCCTTCCATGACATCAGTGAATCTCAATGATTCTTGCTTCATGTGTGTGTGCCTCAGTTTGCACACCCTTTTATTTGTAGGTTGTTTCTCCTACATGTACTTCTTGGTTTCACACAATTTTAGTGTACCTATCATGGCTCTCCCTTTTCAACATTATGGGGGGTTTCTATTGTTGGTGCTAATGTTTCTTTGGTTTTGTAGTTTGAGTGATCTACATATCTAGTTCTTGTTCCTATGTACCTTCAGATGTAGCATACATTAGCGACTAGTTACATGCATTTCAATGAGTTGGAGCTTTTACCATATGGACACTCTTGCATTCCTATTTTTGGAGGAGACCTTTCATTTTAATTTGATCAGAGACTACTGAGTACTTTCATTTTCAACTTGCATTTTGCATGTTGAGTAGTGTCATTTTGGTCACTCATACATATTCATGTACCATTTTTATCTTTGAGTTCTAGATTTTTTTTCTTTGTTTTCCATCTAACTCGATTGGTGTCATTGGAGACACTCATGCAAATTATTATCTCTCTTGTGATTAGTGTTCTTTTGACTATTGGTACCTATATTTTTGACTTGCATCATGCATGTTGAGTAGTGTCATTAGGGACACTCATGCAGATTACTAATTTCTTGATTTTTACATTTATATCTTTGATTTCTAAATGTTTTGTCTTTGTTTTCCATCCAATTCAAGTAGTGTCATTGTCGATACTCATGCAGATTCTTTTTATCTTGATCCTAATCATTGTTTGTTTTAGGAGGTTCTTCATTTCAACACTATATCAATCATCATTTGACAACAGTCTACAAATTCTCCACGCTTCAGTGATATTATATACATGTTGCTCTTTTTCAAGACACTATTTGGCTAGAGGCTTCTTAGTTATTTACCTTTAATTTGGAGGATTTTCATTCCTTCATTCACCTTTCTCTCTTTTGGAGAGGATTTTTATCCTGGTGTACTTTCCTCCTTTTCTCTAGTTTTTAGATACTCCCTAAGTTCATCTTAAGGGGGGACCTATTAGACCAATCATGTATTAGTTGATAATTAATTACTATTTAATTTATTATTAGTCTAATTTATTCTCATGCACTTAAGCTAAACTTATTAGTTATTTATTTAGTTAACTAAATGCTTTTCTATGTTAACTGAAGTAAGCTATTATTAGATCAAATTGTCTCATCACATATGATGTTGACACCTATTTGGATCTAATCCCTTTATCATTTAGGGTTGCTCCTATATAGAACTCAAACCTCATTGTATTATCACTCTAGAGATTTACTCTCAAACTCTTAACCTTTTAGGACTCTTATTTTCCTTGAATATTCTTGAGGTTCTTTCTGTATCTTTTTCTTGTTGAGGAATATTGCACATATTTTTTGCAGATCTCTTGCATGGAAGGTGTCTTTGTTCATTATTTGATCCTATGGCTCATGCTTTTCATAATTATAACACAAAGTGTAGATAGAAAGTTATTCTAACTTTCACTTGTTCGTTGGCCAATCCCTCCAAATAAATAACCATTAGAAATAGAAAATACATAGGTTATTTGTGAGATCTAATTAAAAACTACCAACAAAAACATATATATAAACACCATAGTCAAATATCTACAATAATACTCCACATAAAAGCATCACAACAACACCCCCAACAAACATCGCTTCAACACCACATCAATGCCCTTATTCCTCCAAAAACATGGAACGAGGTCATCCTACCCGGAGAGAAGAAGTTTATGATGAAAAGTGTCTTTTTAGAAGCATAATGGTCAGTAAGGCCTTTATTTTTGAATGCATAGTTTCATGGGAAAAAACTATTTTTTTCTACTCTCCATAAGTTGCACGAATACACTGGCTTTTTTAGGTCCGATTCATTTTTCTCCCAGCTAGTTAATAGTTTTGTATGAATAGCTTAACTTCTCCTTCAGTAGGATTTATCCTACCTTGTATATAGTCCCACTTTTGGTGTGCTCATTTTGGTTTGTGTATGTTTCCCTTTTTGTTTGTTTTTTTTGGTATCTTCGTCCTTTGCTCATGACTTTGTGCCCAATAGATAAAACAATGACCTACCATAATGCAAGTTTTAGTTTCCCAACTACATCACTTTCAGTCCTTGTCCCTAGTTAGAGCCACTGTTACTACAATTTTGGTCATGACCCCTTAAATAGTCACCCCCTATTTGAAAATTTTCTAAGTAAAAGGATTTTTCAGTGTTTCTTTAGGTTTCATGAACCTCAATAGGTGTCGATTAGGTTATTATAACATCTTCTCATGTTGACATTCTTTAGAAAATTTTTGTTTCATCTCTTTTTTTTTATCGTCGATCTTCTATGAAGTATTTGTAACTCCCCAAAACACTAAAAGCTTAATGAGACACCTAAGTCTGAATGTTCAAAAAGATGTCGAACCATACTGAGGGTTATGCAACTTTTCAAAACTTCACTAATAAAGAAAAGCTAAAGAGTGAATGAGAAGTTTTTATGCGTCATCAAAATTTTTGATAGGTTTGGAAACCATTTTTGGTTCCCGACAAGGTTTCCAAAACCCCTTCTTTTGTTGAAAAAAAAAATGAAAGTGAAGGCAGTAAAGTGTAGGGATTTTGTGAGCATGGTGGATTTCACAAGTTTTCTGGATATTTCTCTATTAAACAATGCCAATGTGATGAAATTCCTTATTAAGAGAATACAACCAAGGGAAATGTAAATATGCAAAAAATTTAACATATGTAGACATTATTATCAAATGTAGTGACAAATTAAGGGAAAGAGTGCTTTGATAAAAAGAGAACATAACACTAGATTATAAAAAACTTATGTTATATCACATTCATATATATATGTTTTGGTGTTACAAAATTTAGCATTTATGCCTCAAAACAAAAAGATTATCAGAGTATTTCTTCTAGTTGTAGAGAACAAACATAAGGACACAAATTTCTTCCACCAAAATGCCTCAAAATAAAAATATTATCAAAGTATTTCTTCTAGTTGTAGAGAAAAAACATATGGACATGCATTCCTTCCACCACCTCCTACATCTATACTCAATCTGGGTTGGTGAAAGTAGATTCTCATTAGACTGGATAAAATGGGAAAACAACCCCATATCATTTTGGACTAGCCCCGCATGAAGAAGAGTCATCATCTCCTCTATAATCTCATGCTGGGTCGTAGTAGTGATGCAAATGGCATCACCCATGAGGCTCTAGGAAATTGGCTCAACCTTCTAATAGCCACCCTCACTTTGTTTTGGTACTCAAGGAAAACCAGGTGTTTTACTACCCTAACTCCCCAGTCATGTTGTCTAGAGGTGTGAACCACATTGTAGATAAAATGCTCTAGGAGCTCTATGTTGTGGACATGGATGTGCTTCAAGAAATCTTCTCCCAGAATCTGGTGCAACACTTCTTCTATCTCACTTTGGATTACAAAGACTTCCTTCATTTGGTTTGATAACAACCTAAAGAAGGGACTACACTCAACCTCCTCAATCACCATGAAATCATTCCTAGAGGAACCATCACTCTCAATGCTTTCCATCTTTCAGAAATGCAATTTGAAATGTGAACATGAAGATCTTGCTTGTTGGATTTATAGGAAATAAGAAGTAAACCCAGGTTGTATTTTCTTGGGTCTTGGCGATTGAAGAGGCAGTGATGTAGCATAAGAACTAAATGCTAATATGATTGGAATTTATTACAAGCCTTAGTTTTGATATGAAAAAATAAAGTTACCCTTTCTTCTTAATGCTCACATGAATGGATTAATGGAGACATGCATTTTTCATTCAATTCAGGCCCTAAAACTTGCACCATTTGCAAGTACAAATGAACACATGGTAGATGTCTAAATAGGAAGTGCTCTGGCTAATTGTCAAATGCAGCTAAAGAGACAACATAATTATGATCATTCTTAACCTTTAATTCTTTGGGTTTATTGTTTTATTTTAGTGGAATGATTAGATGGCAAGAAACTGTTGACTAGTCCAATGGCCGTTATTGTAACGACCATAATTCAAGATTGGAGTAGAATATAAAATTCAGAATAAATGACTCTGCAAGGGTCTTATTTTTCTTTGATGGCACTATGATGTAATTAAGGAAGGAGGAACATTCATGAGAATAAATTATGATTTCAAGTTTCTTTTAATATGTGAACTATAAGTTTGGGATATAGTTTTTATCATATTAGTCTGTTGGCTGAATAGATTACATCTATTTGTTCTCTGTGTGGAATAATCTTTCAATACTATATTCTTCATTTGTGATCATATTCATTCTTTGCTATTAAGTTTATCGATCATTATTTTCAAATTATTTGAGATTTGGTGTTAATGGTTTCTTTAATTTCACCACACTAGTCTTTATTTATGGATTAGTGCTTGTTTTCCTTTCTTGCTTTCTGGTGAAAAGCATATCCGAAAATCAGTTATATCATACGAGGGAGTTGTACCTCCAAAATTTAGAGGAAAGTCACAAATGCAATTGTGGCCTTTCTAGAGATGTTAGAAAATATTGGTATTTGTATCCTAGACTATAGAGTTATTATTTGAATATTGCATTAAAGGCTAATTCATTCGCTAACACATATAAAAGCAAGATCAACTTGAGTGCAGGAAGGTTTGATCCTAGTATATAAATTATGGAACCAAGTTTTTAACATGCTCATGGACTCATTTGGTTCTCTATGTGTACAACCAAAAATTTATCATATAATATTTCTAGATAAATGGGAACTCTAAAGTGATTAAGGAATATTTTCTCCAATTCATTGCAATATCTAATGGATCTATTTGACAAACCAAGATAACAATTGGAAGATACCTCATATATTGTGAAAGGAAATAATAAATTGGAAATACCCTCTTATTAAATATAAGTTTTTATATATGCATGTTTGAAAGCTTGAACATATTCTTCTATTTTCCCAATTCCCCATGGACATGTTTAGAGAATAATTTCTCTAGTTTCTTTAGAAAATCATGTGTAGTACCTCAAATAGCTAGAGGGAAATTTATTGCATTGATAAAATAGCCATGGGTGAAACTTGAGGGGTAGTAAATGGAATGATATGATCCCCTACTCTTAGTGAAGAGTTATTTGAATGAGTATACCTTGATCTATTTTTTCCTCTTATAACTATTCTCTTTCTATAAAATGATTTTATTATGGAATTGAAAAATTTGCTATAAAATGTGTGTATACCCTTCCTTAAGTACACTGATATGCATGATTCCAAAATTATTGTGGATTTAACCATAAACCTCCTTAGAACCAATATTTTTACAAGTTGCATTATCTTATGGAATAAGGTTCAAATTAATTGAGCAAATCAAATATGCCTTTCTAAAGATGATGTAGCAAGACACAAAAAATAATAATGCATTAATTTTTAAATACTTATGACACTATTTAAATTCTTTGGTTAAAATTTGGAGGCATTATATTGAACTAATGATAATGAACACCATGATTACTACTTGGTTTCAAAAAATTATTTGATAATTATTGCAATAAAGAGATTACTACATTAAACAAGAAAAATTGTGAAACATAAAAAACACAAATAATTATTTTTTTGATTCAATATCTCTTTGTCTTGGATTTTTTTTGCACCATCTAGTGTACTCATTTTTACATAAAAGTCAGGAAGAGTGAGAAAATAAATTATTGATTTTATTTTCTAAATTAAGATTAGTAAAGTGAGATTAGAGTCTATTATAGATGATTGGTAGCAAAAATCCATAATTTTATGGAAGTAAAAACTCACAAGAAATAGTCTATTGCAAGAGATATGCATGACTGAATTTCACTATGTGAATTAAAGGAAGTATCTACCTACAAAATAAGAATAGATTTAACCCAAAGGCTCAAATCTAGGTAGTGATAGAAACTAGGAGAATTATAGAAAGTCACTATCACCATCAAAATCAAAGGCATGGGTTGTTAAACTTGAAATCTTCTCCACATGGGTTATAATGAATAGTGTTGGGATCTAATCTAAGGCATCAAGAAAAATTACTAACCATTTGTATGTTCTAAGTAAGAAGAAGAAATTAAAAACTAAAGAATGGGCCTTTATAATTTCAATCACCCAATATTAAATCTTAACTACTTGATGTTATTTTTTTTGGTGAATTAGAAGAAATAAAGAAAAAATATTTCACAAGTGCAAGTTATTGTGAATCCCAATGCCTCTTTTGCGATATTTTTATTAAACCCTCAAAATAAAACAAGATTTTGATTTCATAGCTCTATAGATTTGGGTGGCTACTTGTATGGGTGACATCATATCATAAATTTGTTAATAATATTGATGTTTTTAGAGGGTAGTTGGAACTATTACATGCTCCAAAACATGTTTCCCAATTATTTACATGTATAGAACCTAGTGTTTATTAGCCCTTATAAGTTAGTCACTTCCACTTGATTTGTAAGTCCCAAATAGAAAAATTTCATAAAAAAATAATTATAAATATTCCCTCCCTAAGAATATTTCACCAATTAAATGTTAATTAAAGTGAAAATACAAGGAGACAATAAGAAGAGAGGAAATGAACCTCCCACCATAAATCAAGAAATTATCACATATGTTGTGAAGTGATTCTAATAGTCCTACACAAGAAAGATTACTAACTATAAAAGATCTTCAAAAAATTAATTAATTTATTGTTTCCTCACCCTTCATTATTCATTAGGAAAATATAAGAAAATATAAGTATCATGATGGTGAATTTAGATGTGAGACATTAATAAAAATAAAAATTTGAAATAGATGTGCCTTAGAAGAAGGAAATAACCACAAAGGACGAATACTTGAGGAGATAGCAATAATACAACCAAACAAGAAATTGTGTCTAAATAATTAAGTAACGTATTAATGTTGCATCATCATAACAAGTTTTTACTTCATTGAAAGAACACTTTATACATCCCAAGACATTATTGCTAAATGGATTAAGGCATAGGTTCTTCCTCTTCCATGTAAGCTTGTACGAAAGTCACTAGAAATACTAAAAATTTTAAATACACACCCCATTAGAAAAATAAAGAATCATTGTGTATTTTTCCTTTTGAAGAAACAGGTAGTTCTCAATATAAGTAGGTGTATAAATTATATTTCACCTTCAAGTGGGTTCATTGCAAACCCTTGTTAGTTGGAAGAGTCTATTGATTAGTAATTCTTCTAATTCTATGTTGCAAATGAAAATATTCTAGAAATCCTAAACTTGCAAACATGCAAAAGTTATAGAGCTCTTATAGAAATGTAAGCATAAAAAGTTAGATTTCCTAAATATCTAAAATGTTAAAAAATTGAAAACCTTAAATGTGAATATGTAAATTTTAGTACCACCACATGTGTGAATATACATAAAAATCCAGTTTTTCTTCCCAAGTGCAAGAAGATTTCAAAACCTTAAATCAAGCCTATTAACCTATAAAATATTTTTGCATTCATTTACAAAACTTATTTTAATTTAAATATGGATTTAGTTTTTGTTTAAAATAATAAAATACTACAAAATTCATGCGTTCCAAGATCTGATAATGTTAAAGTACACTTAGAAAATGACCAGGAGTTCAAAGAAAAAATTAAAGGGGACTTGCAAAGAGGAGAATGGAATGCATGTGCATGTCAAATATTAGCTCAAGGGTAAAGAAGAATTATAAAGAGAACATGTAAAAGAGAAGATGACATGCATTTGCATATCATTTTTTTATCTAATGATAATGAATAATTATAAAAAGGACTTGGAAAATAAAAGTATGACATATATTTTCAAGTCAAATTTTGGTCCAAGGGTAATGGATAATTACAATGCAAAAATGTATGTTATATAACTCTTTGTATTATTTTTTAATTTGAGTGATATATTTTTTGGAAGGAAATATTTAGGTTGATATATACATATTTCCCTACCCATTAAACCTATAAATATTTAATTGCAAGTTACTTTAAAGGTTGAAAACTTATTTTAAAATGAATACAATCTATTTTCACTACACCTTATCTTTTCTTTTTTGGTTTTTTGATTTTTAAGCATGGTATCTCTTACTTTGTACACTTAATTCATGTATATTGAATGAATCCAAAACATGTTTCACATCACTAGTGTCTTTTTGATAGTGAAATATTTTGTGAGTTCAACCTAAGTATGTTTGTGTAGCTCAAAAATTAAATATTTTTTACAATCCTTTGGCAATTGAAGTTATTTTTTCATCCTACATTAAGAGTAGAGTGGTTGGAGTTGTGACCTTCATGGTTTATTTTTTCCTTTAAGATTATACCCTATTACGTATTAGCTACAATATTTTGGTTCAATCCAAAATAGGTTTTAACTCAGATTCATCTATTCAATGAATAGTATACAAAGCTTAGAACTAATGAGCTTAAGATTTCTTACCCTAATTTTTATAACTTTTTATCTCTTTGTTAGAATAGTTTTGATTAGTTATAATTTTGTTTTTAGTTTTTGATGTGTAGTGATAAGGTTTGTGAATGAAAAAAGTGCTGAATTAATTTATATTAAATGTTAGATTTGAGAAAAAACATAAAACAATAAGCCACAAGATCAATCAATGAAAAAGGACACCTTACACACAAGAGATATGCAAACAATATATGCAATATTCCTCAACAAGAAAAAACCATAGAATGAGATCCTCAATAATTTTCAAGGAAAATAAAAGTCCTCAAAGGTTGAGAGTTTGAAAGTAAATCTCCAGAGTGATAATACAATGAGGGTTGAGTGTTATATAGGAGAAACCCTAGTAATTGCTCATTTTAGTAAACATATAAAAGCACTTAGTTAACTTAATAAAAAACTCCCAAGTTTAGCTTAAGTGCATAAGAATAAATTAGACTAATTAACAATTGAAGATTAATTAATCATTAGCTAATGCATGATTACTCTAACACCCCCTTAAGATGAACTTAGGGAGTAGCTAAAAACCTTAAAATGAATCCATGATGGGTCTCAAAAAACAAGTCCTGGTGAGGTAGCCATGTACAAACAAAAGATCTCTCAAAATAGAGAAAAGGAGAAAACCACAGTGAGAGAAAAATCCTATCCAAAAGAGAGAAAGGTGAATGAAAGACTGATAAATCCTCCAAATCAAAGGTGTGAAGGAATGAGAATCCTCCCGTGGACACCTATTTTGTGTATCCAAGGGTTCTCTAACTCTTCTAGGGTTTTTCACCTAAAAGGAGAGAAATGGACCCAAAATGCAATGTGCACATTCAAAATTATTGCAGGGATAGATGCAATATGCCTAAATACAATGTCTAAATGCAATAAACTAAAAAGGAAAAATGATTATTAATGTTAAGCCTAAGAAATGCAACTTGTTTAAAAACATAGCGACGTATGCAAAAACACCTAAGAATGCAAGTAAACAATGAGAGAGATAAATAAAATTTTGGAGATGTAGAAATATGAAGATATGCAATGAAGTGCTCCAATGGATGACTTGATGATGCTTAGAGTGCTTTGAAAATGTTTGATAATTGCTTAAATGATTAAGTGAATGAATGGTTGGAGCTGAAAATGAGAGAAAAAACCTTTATTTATACTTGATTTTCCAATATTTCCCAAAAATAACACATCATAGGTTGAACTCAATGTCAAGAGAATAAAATCCCGCTAGAAAATTAAAATTATTTTGATTTTTGTGCCTAGTGGGACTACACTGCCCAACGTGGTAAGTTGGTCCCACCATGGAAATTTTACTAGGTGTTTGGTATTAAAGTTTATTTAATGTTGTTTAATGGGAATATTCTCAAAAATACACTTAAGTATGGCTAGAAAGTGCATTAAGGGGTCATTTAAACATAAGAAGGGGGTAATTAGTGATGACAAGTCTAGAAAAGTGTGAGAGTTTGTTACAACTCTTTACAACACTTTGAAATAATACTTGGTAAGTGATAAAAAGGGATTATTTAAGTAAATTATAATAAAAAGGTCCTAGAAAAGTGTGAAAGTGGGTTACAACACTTCACAACACGTTTACAAGAAAACCTAGAATTCTTAATGATTCTCAAGGGTCCAAGACCTAATGTGAATGTGTTGACCACATTACAACATAAAATCTAGGAAAAATCAAGCCAAAGTCCATGAGAGAGACTCAAGTGAGTGTAAAAATGTCCAACTATACATTTTCTTGGGACACATTAAGCCCCCACTTTAGTGAGAGGATGAACTTGCTTTAAACTCACACTAAACTAGCCCAACATGCACATCGAGAGGGATCCAAATGCACTGATGTTTGGTAATATGAGACAACAAGAATCAAGAGGGATGATCAAGCCCCCAGGATTAAGATCCCATGGCAAACCAAAAATAAGCACAAAGGAATGCATAAGAGAATGATGAAAAAGAATGAAAGAGAGAGAAGGAGAAAGGAAAGATAGTCAGATCAAGCTTCGATCGTTTGTCCATCTCGTTGTGGATCACATCTAGGCTGTTTTTCCAAAAAAAAAAATACATACTCACTCTGGGGCAACAAAACTCATGGTTGTTCGTCGAGTGAGAAGGCCCAAAAGGGTGAGAAACATACACTCATGGATGGTATGCACTAACACACACAGGTGGCTATGGGGAAAACTCATGCCTTAGAATGGGCTTCCCACTTAACCATACCAAAATTATACCTACCGATAACTTTAATAAGGTGCCACAAAGGAAAATTTCATTTCATGCTTCATGAGACAAGCAAAGCTTCATATTCTTAGAACTCATGAATAAATGTGATGGCACTACAGGAATGCAATCTATGTTATGCAAGGTGTCCGTATAACAAATGCAAAATGCAACATGCAAAATATGTTCAAAGGAGTCTTGTTTAGTTCATGCGAGGTCTATAACTTAGGGGACATTTTATCTAATGTCTCCAAGAGAGGACCAATCAAATAATAGAAAATTTGCAACTTAGGGTGTCGCATCAAGCCACTAAGAGGAATGTAATATGCTAAGATAGGTCATGCTCATGAAGGAAATCACACCCAATGTCATCCACAAAGCAATAAACACATCGTATAAAGTAACAAGGTTGCACTAAGAACCAAGAAGAAGGAAAAATGTAAATGAATAATGCCAATGTATGCCCCCACTTTAAAGGAATTTCTACACACTATTCTATGAGAAATTACTTTAAAGTAGTAAATGAAAAATGTGAAAAGAAAGAAGACATGAGAGCCAACTTGGAAATCCCCTATGCCAAGTCAAACGTTTTTGAGTAAGGCTACATCATGCTAGAGAAAGGAAAAGAAAAAGGAAGGAGTTGCCCCCAAAATGAAAACACCAAACACATAAGGGATCTATGTATTTTGGGTTAGTATGTTCTTTGCTGCAATGTTTTGCAAAGAGCTCAGAATTGTCATCATTCCCCGAATACATGGAACTGGAAGAACAACACAAAGAGAGTGAAAACAAAGAAAAAAGAAAGATCTGTTTGGGTCAACATGGAAGAGACATAGATGTCTCGAAACTTTGCATCATCCCCAAAAGGAAACACAAAAAAAATGAAAATGAAAAGAACAAGGAAAAGCTTTTGGGTCAACATGAAGGAGACATTTCAGTCTCAATGCCTTGTGTCATCCGCAAAAGGAAAAGACAAAAAAGGAAAAGAAAAAGAAAAGGGGGGGACCTTTTGGGTCAACATGAAAGAGACATTGCGGTCTCAATGCCTTGCGTCATCCCCAAAAAGAAAAAAAGAAAATAGAAAGACCTTTTGGGTCAACATGGAAGACATAGGACATCTCCATGCTTTGCGTCATCCCTGAAAGGAAACGCAAGAAAAAGAAAAAAGAAAAGAGAAAAGGGGTCCTTTTGGGTCAACACGGAAGAGACATAGGGTGTCTCAACTCTTTGCGTCATCCCCAAAAGGAAAAGGAAAAACAAAATTGAAAAGAAAAAGAAATGTACAACATATAGAAGAATGAAGGTACAAATGGAAGAATTTCATAGAGAGAGAGAACATCAAACGTCACATCATGGGAGAACATGATACACACATGAACACAAAAAAGAAAAATGCAAAAGACTATAAGGAAGATGCAAGTCAACCATCAAGCAAGTCATCCACCTCCTAGTCATGTTCATGATGTATTGAGGATGGGAAACTAGCCAGAGGGACAAGTGCAAGTGTTGAACAAGGGGAAGTACCAAGTTCTACACTTGGTGTAGGAAATTTGTCATTTAAGCTCATGGAAGAGGAAAATAATGTATTCAAATCATTATGCACCTCTTTGTCAATTTTCATAATCTCATCATTGTCATCCAGGTTAATCATGATAGGAGGACAGATGAAAATGTCCAATGAAGGGTGGATCATGAGTTGTGGAACTGTTGTATGAGATCGTTTTGTTGTGATTAGGGAGGAGGGTCATCATGCATTGCTTCTAGCAAGTGCGGATTTTGATTTTCTTTATTTTCTTCATCTTGTGACTTGCGAGCAAGGGAACAACATCTATGCCTATGCTGCCTAGCTCCTCTATTTCTTTTGGTTTTATTGTCAAGTTGTACTTGTAAAGGAGTGGGTTGATCAAGCATTGGTTGCTTTTCTTCCCTAAAGAGAGGAACAAAAGAAACCATGGAAGGTTGTTCATCCACTTTCTCCTTTTCCTTATTGTAGACATGCAAAATTAACATTCTATATTTAATCAGGTTCATTCATCAACTGAACTAGATTTCACATTAGGTTCACCTTCATTCATTTAGTAGGTAATTTCATTAATCTCCATCTCCTAAAGTCATTTATTTAAGATCAAGAAAACATTATATTCAATCTTTTATTTAATCAAACATCCATTTAAATCAAATCCTAAATCATATTCCATCATTTTCTGATTTAAATAAATCAAATATCAAAGTCCTAAAAGTCAACTCACCTAATCATCATTAAACTAACATAATCATCATTTATTTAATCTAACCATGATTAAATACTAATCTAAAGAGAGGAACAAAAGAAACCATGGAAGGTGGTTCATCCACTTTCTCCTTTTCCTTATAAACTTGTTTTATATGAGGTAAGATGGGGCTGTTATCATTATCTCTTGGCCATTTGAATGATGTAGGGGAAGTTTCAGGTGTTGGTTGAGTTTGATGGGTTGGGTCTTGTTCAGGTTGAATCATTATTTCATCTAGGATTAGAGTTTTAAAAGTGGATGAGGACATGTTACAGAGAGATAATTTGGAAATTTTCTTTGCTTTAAACTTTTGGTAAGCAATAAAAAATAAGTCTTCGCAAGGCGTTATAGGTTCCATGGACTCGAGCCAAAAGGATTCTAAGGAGAAGTTTCCTTTAGAAGACAAAGGGTGAAATCCACTATGGTGAATGGTGAATATGTCATTACCAAGCAAAAACTTTAAACATTTCTGTATGACCGAAGGGACAACTTTCATTGAGTGAAGCCATGGATGGCCTAGCCACAAACAAAATTGGTCTGATTGCGAGATGATAGAGAATGTAAGATCCATTGTTTTAGGTCCTATTTGTAATGGGAGGACAATCGATCCTATCGTAGGGAAAGAAAAACCATTGTGTGTTTTAATCCATGATCTTAGTTTTTCATAATCATCTTGATAAAAAACATGTAATACAAAAATTCCTCAGTGATCACATTCTCTCCACAAGAAGGATCTATGAGTATCCCATTAGTGGGCTTATCATAAACACAGTCGACTATGCAAAGAGGACCATCAAGAATATTTAGAAGGATGTCCTTAGAAGAGAAAGTAATATCAAGAGATTTCTTAGGTTGGCCCTTATGAGGGATAATGTCTATCGCACCTACCATTTCATTCATATGATTAATAGTGGTGTTATGTGGAATAGGATCAGGATGTTCAATATCTATATGAATATTCATCACATCATTGTTTTGAGTTTCACTAGCTTTGATAAATGACACATTATGTTTGGGCATGGGATCAGTAAAAAATTGTAGATTTTGATTGGGAGGGGCCACAAACGTATTTCCTTTAACGTTAACATTTGAAACAAATAGATGGCTGGAATCAATGAGGTCTTGCACAAGGTGTTTAAGATGCTTACAATTTTTTGTGTCATGTCCATTTTGTCTATGATAATGGAAATAATCATTGGGTTTAAAGGTTGGTGGTAAAGGCTTAGTAGGATTGAGTGGTTTAACAGTAGATAAAGTAATCATCTGTTGCTACAAAAGTTAGGACATTGTGTTATGAAGAGTGTTTGGTAAAGGTGTAAACTATTGGTTTGGATCTCCATAACTATAAGGTATTGCGACTTTAATAGCTGCTACCTGATTGTTGACAGATTGAGTTAGTTGTTGAGGGGGGTGGAACTGTAAGAACCTTTTATTTTGTTTTCTAAATGGTTGTGAATTTTTTGGATTGGCATGTTCGTATTTCTCAGGTCGGCTAGAGGTAGAATTTGCATCACGACTACTAACTAAATTGTGATAATCACAAAGGGCGGTACACAAGTGCATAAAGGAGGGAAATTTTATCATTGTAAGTTTGTCTTGAAGTTTAGTTTGCAAGTTTTCAATAAACATTTTCTGAAGATGTGGATTGAGAATCTTGACATCGATTTGGGAGTAAAGATATTGGTATCATGAGATAAAATCAATTACTTTTTCTATTTCATGTTGTTTGCATCTCATCAAATCGGCTAAGGTCTTCTTAGGAGTCATATGCACTTGAAAATAATTTATAAATGCGTCAACTAGTTCATTGAATGAATAAATTGAATTGTTTGGTAAGGATGAAAACCACTCTAAGGCAATGTCTTTTAAAGTCCTAGGAAACAGTTTGGCTAACAATTTATCATCAAGGACAAAGTCACTACATAAGGTTGTTTAAGCATTAAAATGATTAGTAGGATCACCCTTCCCTCCATACTTCTCAAATATAGGCATCTCTATTCCTTGTGGCATCGGTGTTCATAGGATTTCCAAAGATAGTGGGTTGCTTCGGAAATAATAGGTAGGGGGTCCATTCTGGTTTCGGTTCATGGAGGAGATGGTGTGGAAAAGTTTTGTGATGAGAGGGTCAGTGTAAGTTGTATGAGGTGGAAGGGAAAGTGGTGATGGAGTGTATGTAGTGGTAGGGAAAGTGAATGGAATGATAATAGATGGTATAGTGTCCAAGAGGAGAGAACATGTGATGCCACATAATAATTAGGAATGCTAGCAGGAATAGTGGAGGAAGGTATCACATTACTAATAGATTGCATGACTGTTGCAACTTGGGGAGTGGTGTAGGTAGATATGGATGCTACTGTGGAACTCCTTGACTAACCAGAGTGTTTGTTGATTGAGATGTATTAGAGGTGGAAGGAGCATGTTTGCTGTATATTTCAGCAATTTGTTTCATAATGTTTAAGCCTTCATCACTTTCAATCAATCAATGGATGTTTTCTATAGTAGGAATCATAGTAGTTGAAATGTTTTCAAGACACAAGTTATGTTGAAGATGTGTTAATTCCTCATGAATGTTAATGAATTTGTCTTGTGGAATGTGATCGTTGTGTTTCAACTTGCATGTTATTGGAAGGAAAAGCATTGCCAAAGGTAGGGTCCATGCCTAGTGTACTAGTTGCAATAAAAGGAGTGGAAGTGTTAGACAATCCAAGATCCAAAATGAGTGTATTATCATGGGATAACACGAGTCTTGAGCTTTGTCTCACTAAGGTAT
>VDFB02025076.1:0-53896 GCA_007258455.2 Sequoia sempervirens
AGACATCATATCCATCATATTATCGTGCCTCCATCTAAACTCCTCATCGGTGATATCACCCTCTGCATGCGCCTTCCCTGGATCCCTGCGAGTCTCTGAGGAAGTCTCACGTTCTGCCATTAGGGTTGCAACACTGTTTTCACTACCGTCAGAACTGGATCTGTGAATACCAAGCACCCCTGACACTGTCTGACCTTTTGGGATAGGTGGACCTGTCCAATCCTCGTCTTTGCCTGTCCCTACGCCTCTAATATACTGAATAGGATCTCGGCTCATGAAAAAGCAACCAAAAAGCACACTGAATACTGCAAAAGCAATTGAAAAAGCACAGGATGGCAGGATAACTGTGCTCTGATACCACTGTCAGAACCCTGGTGGTTCTCAAATTGAAACCCTAATTGTTTTTGTAATGTTTTTGCAAATTTTCGGTTTTTTTGTGTTTTTGAGGTTTTTTCAGGCAAAATGGAAAATTGCGATTTTTCTAGAAATGCTAAATAAATTCATAAAAATTCAAATAAGCCTAGAAATATGTGGGAAATGCTCAGAATGCAAGGCGTTTCATTTATTTCAATTCTCCTGAGCTTTGCAATACATAAAATCTGAACAAGAACTAAATACAATAAATTTTATTGAAAACCTGGATGGCGGCTGCTGTAGCTGATAATGGTACGGCCAGAAATTAATAAAGGATCTTCCAGCTCGAATCTCAATGCAAAGATTCCAGTAAACCAAGCGCCCCAATGTAGAATCACCAGAAACAGATGATGAAGGCGTTTCCTCAGAAGATAGGTAAGTACGACCTGAAAAGTACAGAAGTACGGCCTGCTGCAGCAATAAGGAAAAAGGTACGGCCTCCTTGGGATTTGTGCCAGAACACTGATAACTGATCTCTGCTCAAGTCGTCTCTGTCTGCTGATGATTATCTCTGAAAACCTCTGCCTAGATGGATGAATAAGCACAATCTGTGATCTCTGTGTGAAATCACCAAGTGCAAGCTTCAGCTGGTATTTCACAGCCTCAGTCTGCCTAATCTCTGAAGAGTTTTCGTTCTCCAGAAATGATCGTCTGCCAGAAACCCTAGGGTTTGCAAACTCCAAAGCTCAGATGCAAGAAGACAAAATTGAATAATAAACAGGATAGTTCGATTTTTCCTTGAGAAGGTATATATTGCCTTGAAGAAAATTCGACCCAATCTCCATTTTAATAAATCATTTAAATTAATGATTTAATTTGCACTTTTGACTTAGGAGAAATAATTAATTATTGGCGTCCACTTTTAATGAATATATAATACTCATTAAGTCACATTTTAATAATTTATTATAAAGTATAACAAATACTTTATAATTAAGCCAAATAATTAAATATTTAAATATTTCAATAAAGTGACTTTATTATAAAGTCAAAATATTAAATATTTAATAATCCATTAAATACTCCTCCAGTCTAAACAACTTATGCTTTGGAGTGGATTAAAATTTGAATGGGTGAACCGGGTGTAGAATAGCAGACTTCCGCTTGACCTAACTTTCTAAAAATAGAAAGTTTCTTGAAAATGCTCACTGGAAGGATTCTGCGAAGGCCCAATTTACAACTGCAAACTGGAGCTACCAAACAGAGTAAGCGCCTCAGATGATCCTGCGCACCACAGCCGACTACGAGGATGAAATTATAGAGCTAACTCCTTGACAAGCGATTAATAAAAAGCGGGACAAGACATTGGGCCAAACATAATGCTTGTAGCATAGCAATTATAAATGAATATATGCTTTTGTAAAATCAATTTTGATGAAAATGGATTAATGTTAAGATTGTCTAGCCTATTCCATTCCTTCCCACACAAGAATGATATTGTCAACAATATCCATAGAATGCAATCATATGATTTTACAAAACCAATTTTAATGAAAATGAATTATTGTTGAGATTGCCTAGCCCATTCCATCCCTTCCCACACAATAGTGATATTGTCAAGAATACACCTACACTTTATAAATTCAGTTTGCTCAATATTTAGAGGAAGCAAATGGTGTAGCTTGAAACCAAGGGATTTCACAATAATTTTGTAGAAGATATTGAGCAAAGTGGCCGGTCTCAATTGTAGATATCCTTTGAATCTCTAGATTTAGGTATGAATTTGATATTACCTTCATTTAATAATATCACCTGAAGAGTTTGAATGATATGCTTCCAAGTAGACTTTAAAAGTATTATTACCAACCATATTCCATAAGGCTTTGTAGAATTCACAAGGAAATATATCACATCCTAGTGCTTTGTCATTGGTCATGGGGAGCACCAATTCATGAAGATCATTCTAGGTGAGAATTTAGTCATGTAGAGCACATTAGGAAGTGAAAGGTCAACATGGAATCACATTAATGCACTACTAGAAAGTATTATATCACTCAAGAAAGGATATTTAGGCTTTGAAAACCTATTAATAATGACAAAAAAAAGCTTTAAGGATGGTAGAAAACTCAGTTAAAAGATGCTAGTCTTGTTTGATGTGCTTAATAAACTAAAAAGCATAATGAACTCTCAAGGATCAAAATAATTCTTGAGAAACTCTATCCCCAATTTTAAGCTAGTGAAACAAGGTTTGATTTGAGCTTGCCTTGTAGAATGATTATCAACAATTTGCTTATGTTGGTGAAGTTTGGCCACTTTTAGTTATAGAGAAGATGCAAATAGTTTCTCTTCTAGTTTAGCAATTGCATGACAAAGCTCCAAGGTAGTTTTTTTGTATGAGAAATAGTGAAAAGTGTTAATAAATGCATAAAAAGTGAATTTACTCTTGATAGCATTATTCCACCATTCAATTTGTACCATCATAAATTGTCACCCTTGACAATTTCACACTAGGTTTTGCTCCCCATAAATTATTGATCCTAATTGGGTCCCTAATTTCCTAAATTATGCATTTTATATCCCATTTGTACCACTTTCCGAGAAATTGCAAGCATTGAACAAATGCATCCAATTAATATTTTCCCCCTGACACATAACGTCCTAGAAAATAAGGTCAAGACCCATTCACCCTATGGCGTATGGGTCGCCCTATTTTGTCAGGGATCAATTTTGGATATGTTGGTATCAATGTTTTAACATTCAAAATTCAAGTTGCAAATGTCAGCTATCAGGATTTAATTCTCATGAAATTAGAGAAACGCCTATAAATACCTAGTTCTTGCATCAATTGAAATCTAATAGACACTAAGGAGAATTTATGAACAATTATTATTATCAAGAGCACTATCAAGCAAGTCAAGAGCAGTGTTTTGGAGCTTTATTGCAGCAATTCAAGATCCTAACATCATGTCAAATCTTATGTGAGTTTATGTATGTTCATGCTATCATTGTTTTGTGAAGGCTAACACTTTTGTAGGTCTCAAAAGCATTCAAGCAATCAAGCAAGCAAGATCCAAGACCTGGAGGTGATGTGTATGACTTCAATCCTTCAAGGAAGCCATTGAAGGGTGGTGAGTTGCAACACTTTGTGATTTCATCATTCCTTCCTATCCATTATCATTTTATCATTTACATTTCCATTGTGGAAGTAGAAACACTAACACGGGGTTTGACTAAGGTAAGCCCCTAAATGACACAACATTTCTTCTCTTTGTGAATGTGTAGATTTTAGGTTTGAATAAGATTGAAGGAATCTTGAAGACAAAGTGTTCATTGTTGCAATTGATGCCCTACATCTTGTCTACTCATGAAAACTCACAAAATTATCTGACACTGTTCTGACAACTTTGCAACTAGGAATCAAAAGCTCAGATATGTCATCAAAGGTTCTCAAAAGAAGAGCAAAAGTAACATACAAGGACCCATACGCCCTAGGGCGACTTTGTCCCTCTATAGTGATCAAAACCAAATTTTCTAGGTAGGTACATAGTTTTCTTCACTTCCTAGATCTACCTGCAAATTGTTGTTTCAGTCTGTTAATCATTGAGATATTGCAATTTTTATATTAAGGCACATTGTTGAATTAGGTCAATCATAGAAAATCAATTCTAATCCATTCCAAGACCCTAAAAGATGTAGATCTAGGTCTGATTGGCTCACCTTCATGGTTGAAATTCAATCTAAACACCTTGTTGATTTGCATCCTAATGCACATTTGAAAAAGGAGCAAAAACAACCCTAGGTTTAGATGTTAAACTTAGGGCTCTCTTTTTCTTATATTACACAATCCAACCAATTTGATGCCATAGACATGGCCCAAAATCTAGACACATTGAATATGGGCAAGAGTTGACTAGTGATTCAATAAGGACAAGTTAAGGAATAATTCAGTTTTCTTCACCTTGGGCTTGGAAAATTACAATTTAATACAAAATTTTATTTGGAAGTGATTGTAAAGGAGAATTTCTTACAAAGGATTAAATGACAAGGAAAAATGGTTAGCTGAAGAAAAGAAAGATTTAGCTAACATGGCTCTATTAAGCTATTTGCTAATAGCCAAACATATAATAATGTTAGTAAGACAATATATAATATAAACCAAACACCACACAAGAGATATTTGTAGACCAATATTTCCTAATATTTGCTATATGCAAATATAGAATAAACCCTTTCAAGGTATGGTGATAGGGAGGTTGGATGAAACAATCACTGTTTCATGCTCTGGGTCTTGTTTGGAAGACCTCTAGGGTGTTTCACTCCACCACTTGAAACCTATAGGACCTCTTCCTTTTTAGGGTCCCCTGATCTCTCCTTGCCAACCTAACTATCAACTTGAATCCTCCTACCAAGTCAAAACTTGGTTCACTCTTGAAACACTTGCTTTAGCCCTTAATCCACTCTAAAGGCTACAAAACCTCCAAATTTTGAATTTAGCTTTGTAGGGGTGTGGAGGTGCTTCTCACATCATCAATCCATCCTATTAAATGTATTAGGGGTCCACCTAGCTCCATTTTCAGGTCGCTTTCACCAAACCCTCTTTTAGACCTAAAAAGGCTACTAGCCCTAGGAGCCCCAATTAGGCCTCCTTCTCTGAGAAAATAGGTTTGTTCTCAAATCTTTCTAAAGAACATCCCAATATTTTCTTGGGATTCCTGGTTCATTTTCCCACCTCTCAAATATTTTTGAGGTCTTAGGTCTCAACTGTCCGTACAACACCTTAACTTGAAAATGGGCAAAATTAGGTCTTTTTTTTTAGCCCTTTCTTGGCTTCTTACAAACTGTTAAATTCTTCTCACATCAGTTGATTTGATGGAGCTTACTTCTCCATGCTATATCTAGGTAAGACACTTACCTTCCCTCTCCACACCGTGACTTGTCAGGAAATGGACACCCCTGCAAATCAAGTGCTCTGCACTTTCTGTCTTCCCTAGCCAGACTCTTCCTGGCTCGCCTAGGGCAAGACTTTCACAATAGCTCCTATCTTTTCCCAAGCCCTAAAACCTACCATATGTACATACATGGAGTCTAGTCACTGTTCCCGAAGGGCCGTACAATTTGTACGGTGGGAAAGTGGGCTAGCACTCCATTCTTTACAGACTGTCTAGTTCAGACCAACAATAGTATGGAAACCAAATTATATACAAACTAAGCTTAAAACTGCACAAAAGAGCTATCTAATGCTACACAAAGCTTGAAGAAACACTACTCTACATCCTACACAGATTTTAGTGCTATGATCAATCCATCAAAGCAATTCTACAATGCAAAAGTTAGGAAATTCTCACAAAACACAGTTGTTTTCTTCTTGAATTCAAAACTTCAACAATTTCAAATGCTTCCAACCCTGCTCCAATGCCGAGGCCTTGTATAAATAGGGTCACCTAAATCAGTTATCACTCTCATGGGCTCTCTTGGCCGCTTGTAGCTCCAACTGAGCATTATTTGCAAAAATTTAAAAACAACTCCTAAAATCCTAAAAGGTCAAAACCTAACTTGTGTAAAAGCCTTAGGCCTATCCATTGGTCAACATGACCTTCATCAGATGATCAACATCCAATCCAAAATTCCATTAAGGCTTACATCCAAATAAACTAAAATTGCTTGCTTAGTTGTCTTAGACAAGACTGTCCTTGACAGACCTTCTACACAACCTATGTTGATCTATGGGTGCTCACCAATAACATTGTATAATATTCCTTGTAGAAGAAGCCACTTTGTGCTATATCTCTAAGAGGTCTAAAACATAATATCATACTCAACACAAATCCTTACAATGATATTCACTTCCTATATATAGCACCACCTAATAACATAATGGAGGGGTACCATAATCCAAAGGCAAACTCATCACCTAATATATATACACAAGTTATCCACATGACCTAATATAACTACTAAAGGAATGTGTGCCACATGTTAGCATCTTCATCCACCTAAATACATTATGATATCATGTCTCTTATTACATAACACTATATTTGAGAACCCTTAAAAATTTGGATTGGTGATTATACCATATTTACCAAGAAGATTGATTATGATGGTGGCAAATATTGGGATAAAAAAACCTATTTTATTATGCATGTAATACCCTCCCTTGTCATTTATCATTAAGAGATTACTGCATCTATTTCACACCACTTCCACCATATTAAAGTCTCCACAAACAACCCAAGTTTTTATAGGAACATATTCAACAATCCAACACCAAAGTTAGATCCTTCACTAACATCATTGTAAGCATAAATATTAATAACACCAAAGGAGTGATTATTAACCTTAAAGAGAGCCCATAACATCTTGTTGATGGGGTCACATCTTTGGACCACTAAGGTTGTCCACAATTTAAAGGAGATAAAAGTAGTGGCCCCACCACATCATGCATCATGGTCCTTCCACAAATAGTGGCTAGATGTCCATATGCCATAACACATTGCAAAAAGTCAAAAGCCTAAAATTTTGCAAATCCTTTTTGAGTATCTCACACAATATACTTTCTTGTGAGGTTTTACAAACCTCAAACATTGCATTCAAGAAAGAAAAACATGGAATATGGGAATCCAAAGGCCTATCATCATTATCAAACTCTTGAAGAGCTTTATAGCTATTTTGAAAAAAACTCACTTTCCATCATGGGCTAATAAATTCCCAATTGGAAAGTTAGTATGAAATTCCTCTATTTGTCCAAAATGTACTCCCCTCTCCAAATCTCGAGTTGAGCTATGAGAATGCCTTGAAGTTGCTTAAGGAGAGGAAGAATGAGAAGCACCTAATATCTCTATTTGAGAAGACAAAACATTGTTAAAAAGTAATGTTTTAGTAAATTAAGTTTTGTTCACCTCTTTGGAGGACTCCTAGGTTGTTGGGAGACAACAATCTCCTTCATCTTATCATGAGGCTTTGAAATCAAAGGAATAATATTCTGTTGTAACGTCCCATCATTAGGAGATGGAATTTTCATCCCATTGGTCTAGTTATACTTGTAGTTTCCAATTGTTGTCCAATCTTCCTCATTTTTAGGAGGGAGTATGCCACTAGTAAGTTTGGGTGTAGGATTGGCTCTTGGCATTACTAGGGGACAATCTCTAATTTTGTGTTTAGAGGGTCAACACCTATAGCAAGTGTTTGATATATTAATATAGATGAATCTCTAGGTATAACACAATTGATCAATCTAAATGTCAATAAAATCCTAAAAGTCTATGAAAAGATTGACCTCAACATAAAAATGTTTTTGAAGATGAGCTAAAAAAACTACTTCATTTCAATACAAACATCATTGCCTAAAGAGAAAAAATTATAGTTTTAAAAATGCCAACAGGGCAAGGGTAAACTAGTAACTTTATCCAAACTAGGACCCAAAGAGCTCATTCTTAAAAGACAATGAAGTTTTGGGTCTAGCCCAAGTGAAAACCAACAAAGAGTATGAGCATACCTTGAATCATCCTCAAGAATAACATCCATATAGTTTTCTTTCACAATGTAGAAAAGGAAAAATACTTTTGCAAGGTTTTGGATAACAATGAGGGACCTAGGAAGTGTTGACCCACAATGAAGCATGCTTTTAGAGGGATAAATCCAACAAAATAGCTAATCAAAGTAATTTTTTCAAGCCATTTTTAAACATTATCAAATTTAGATATAGGCTTTGAAAAATTTAACTCAAGAAACATCTTCCATACAAATTTCCGTGGTCTCTTTGGTGGAGGGTCCATTCTCTTGCTTGTCCAAACAATCAAATCTAGCACCAATTGCTAGATTCTAAGGATGGAAGTCTTTTAAGAGAAAAAAAATTGAACGCAAGAAATTTTTATTAATGATAATAAATGTAGAGAAAATATAAGAAAACCAAACACATGCGAGCCAAGCCAAACTCAAAACCCTACTAGAATCTTCACACCAAGTTTATTAATGACAGGACAAAGTAGATTCCCTCAAGACCAACTGTCCCTATCACACATTATACTCCAAAAACCTACTAAGTAGTTTTTCCCTTGTGGGTTTTCAAGCATCAATCTATTTTGTGAAGAACATATGCATCTGAAAAATAGGTTTGTCAGAGAATTTGCACAATGATTATGCATTGTTTGAGGAAGAGTATTTTATGCCACTAAAAATCCTGAACAAAGTTTCATACAAGCTATAATGTTAATGTAGCTTGAGCAACACCCAATCGTATAATGCCTGTGTAAGGTCTTGAGATATATTATGACCATGGTATGCATTTTCCAATGATTTCTCTTGCTTTTCTTCCAAGAGAAACCAAACACGCATTTTGCATAAAATCGTTCTAATAGTTGAAACATTGCTCCACATTTTCAACTTAATAATTGAAACTATAGGTATAGTAAAGCTCATTTCATTGTTATTTGTATAAATCTTTAAAATTATCTTCCAATACTTTAGGTTTTTATGTATATTCAATTTATCTTATTTTAAAGTGTAAAGCTTATTAGGATATTTGGGTCAAGTATGTAGACATTTTATTGAGTACTTCATTATAAGATTTGTTCAAAAAGAATAAGGTTGGGAAAACATGAAACTTATCATCTAACTTAGATTAACAGTCATTTCACAAGTCTGAAAGCTAAAATAATGGACCTACTATCCTCTGGACTATTTTTGACTTTGTGAATGATAAAATTATTGTATTATATTCTATTCCAAACCAAACCAGAAAAAAGCTGCCCAATCATAAAATGCTTCTAAACCGATTATTCATAACAAAATTTAATGTATCATTACCACCTAACTCAAATGACATGACTGATATCAAACACAAATCTATATCTCACGCCTGATCATCCTCTCCATCGAATTTCTTAAAGAGATGCACATCATTGAATATTTTCATAAACAATCTTCTACAAAGGGGCCCCAACTGTACCAAAATCTAAGTGGCAGGCTGTTCAACCAGTTACATTAGAGATTTGTGTTGGGGGGCCTGAAACTGAAATGATGCCTTACAATACCGGATGACTTCTGAACTGCAACAATATGGATCAGTAGTGCTCTTTCAAGGTTTTCACTGATAATGACAAGCCACCTTTGCGAGTTTAGAGGTCATTTAACTTACCTTCGTCTAATGGTTTCCAATTAGATAGGTGGATTATTTTAGTGTACAGATGACACCCACTTCCAGCAATTGACGACCTAGCATGGTATCTACTGTTGCTGACATGACCTCTTAATGGACCCACTTGGGTATCTAGTACCCACTTTTGCTGTATTTAAGGGTGATGTTTATGCAACCAGCAGGATGAACGTTTAATTGTATTTATCAATTAATTGAAAATGAGAAATGCGTTAATTTTTTATTTTCAATTAATTAATAAATACAGTCAAACGTGCATCTTACTGACTACATAGATAATATCGTGTTTGAGGACCCACTGACAGCAATTGAGGACCCAGGATGTTATCATTGGACATTTGTTTTACTGATTTTACAACAGGTGGAAAGGAGGAGAATATTTATGTGAAATCAAATTCCTATCATAGAATAAAGCATGGAAATCATAAATAACAACTAATTTCAAAAGAAAAGCAATTAAAAGTAATGTCTCTGCAAGTTCAATTTGAAGATTTGTATTATATAATCAATTATTTCTTGATCGACAAAGATTTTGGTAGAGTTGCTCGAGGTGAAAACAATTGTCATTCACTTTAAAAGAAATTATTGATGTTTGGGATCATCTCCTCCTATGAGGAGACTGCTTTTTTCTCGAAAGGACAGATTGTCAGAGACAGACCTTGGGCGTGCTATTTTCTAATTTTTAAATGGAATGCAAAGGTGTCCTTAAGTATCTTATGGCTTTTGTTCCCCATGTTGAATTTAGACTTTGTTTCATTTAAATAAAAACAATGTCATGTTTCAGTTCGTCTTGATAACACCAAGATATAGATATTATTTTATTTTATTTCTAGTTTTTTTCATGATTATAATTATAATTATTTATCATTTTAAAATAGGGATTAGGTGTAAAATTACTATTGATTGTTAGGCCTTTGGAAAGTGTGATATTGACATTTTATTTTTTAGTTTTCCTCATGATTATACATCATGAAAGACCTAAAATTCATAGGCATATAATGATATCATTAGACTTCTTATAGTCTATAATACGACAATGTCACACATATTATGGTTTTTACAAAGAGATATTATTTTATGTGTTGCAAAAGAGACACTATATCAAGCACATTGTGTTTTACATATTAAAGTGTTAAGATGAAAATATTATGTTTTGTGTGTTATAGTTTGTTCAATAACATGACAAGTTGAGGTGTTATAGAAGAGATACCATAAAAAACAAGATATAATGTTTTAAAAAATGTGAGAAAGAATGTTATAACATTGTGACACACCACAAATTTACAGTTTTTGGTCTCACAACATTAAACCATATTAAATGTTATCTTATTTTCTAAAACAATAACACTTTATATGAACCATAACTTTGGACTTGAATAAGTGTTTGATATTGTTTTTAAGAGAATTGTAATAGTATTGTCATATTTCCTATTGAAATTAATCTCATAATCCCACAACACCAATACTTTGCATGTGTAGGATAATGAACATTGTTTATGTGATTAGTTATTAGTTATTTGGTAGATGTAGTTTTTAGTTTTCTATTCAATCACATTTTTTGGTGTATTAATGTACAACATTTTATTCACAATTTGATCAATGGATAATTTTGGATCATCATTATTCTCTTCTATAATTTAAATTCCTTCATTTGGTATTAGAGCCCAAGTCAGCAGAGCTAGGCCAACTTGGAATCCTTGAGCACCTATAATGTGGCTCAAGGGGGGGTGTTGGAAATAAGCCACACCTAGACCGAGGGTTGGTAGCTCAATGGTAGAGCACCCTAGCAACAAATGTGAGTTTCTATGTTCAAACTCCTAGTTGGTATATGAAAAGTTTAACATGGTATCAAAAATGATATAATAATGACCATTTTATTTTCCAATGTTCATTATGGGGGAGAATGTAGGATAACAAACATTGTTTATGAGATTCATTATTAGTTATTTTATAGTTGTAGATTTTATTTTTTATTTAGTTACATTTTTTAGTTTATATATGTACGACATTTTATTCACAAAGATCTAGATGGAGAATTTTGGATCATCATTGTTCTCTTCTATTTTAAAAATTCCTTAAGCATAGATTGTAGTTTTGAAATATAGAATTAGATTAACGTATTTGCTTTAAATTTGATATTACACTTAAAGGAAATATATTGGCATCATCAAAATTTTCATGTTAATGATTATGGTATAGTTGAACATTTTAAGGTATTGTAAAATAAACAATATATTGCACATAATGGTTTAAATATTAAGGTCCCATGATGGAGACAACATGTTATTTGTGTTTAAATTAATTAACAAAACACCAAAGTTAAGGTGTAATGGAAGAGATGCTATTAAAAACCCAAATAATCTTTGGTGATTTATTTTTGTATGGTGGATTGGTTACAATGATTCTTCTTTGGGTAGTGGTAGTTGTTGTATGTTTGATGATCATGTGTAGATTGTTTATCTATATGAATAAAATAGAATAAAATAATTTTAACATCCACAAGGCCAAAGATAGCATATGGGATGGAAAACCTTACCATTCTAGCTTTTAGACTTGCTAAACGAAGTTATTAAGAATCTTGATGATGAGCTCCCCTATTTTTCCAATCTTATCATTTTTAAATAAATTTTCTAGCGAAGTAACTACTAAAGTGTTTGTATTCTTGGCCTGAATATCATAGTAAGCTTTACACTCTAAAACAAAATACTTAAATCATATTCAACCACCCTTTTTGTGTAAACTATATAAAATTTGTCCCTCATTCCTCTTTAGGCGACTTCCATCTACCTATTTCACATCAAAGACAGTGTGATCTAGTCATAAATTGAGCTATGAGAAATTTCACTCGCCAAATCAAATTTTCCCCTACATATGCCTTTTGTTGATGATCATAAGTGGGGTTAAATTCATCAATGTAATATTTCTCTCTCCTTTATTTCTTTGTTTATATTTGGGAACATACTTAATTTAATGCCCCATTTGCTTATCCACTCGATTTTTTGTTTCATCCACGACTGATTTTTCTTTGTCAAGACTTCTTTGTTGACACTATTAGGCCATCTATTTGTCTCCATTTGTTCAAAATTTTAAAGATATCTTATGAGGCACTCTATAACAATGGCCTTAAGAGGGACTTGTTTTAGCAAGAAGAATCTTGCAAGGAACTAAATGTTGAAGTGAGCAACCAAGATCTTCAATATGCAACACCAAATAACCTCCACAAGAGATAGAGAAAATCAACAACGGAAGATGCTATTCCACCAAACAAGAATTGTATATGATACAATATGCAATACAAGATGCTATGTTGTGCAATACAATACAAAATAAGCTAGAGATGCCTTGCTTATAAAGGTAAGGATGAGAGATAGGATTAGACAAGATCATGACAAGTGTCTTAATCCTATCACATGAGACAACTAACTCATAACTACCTAGGATAATGTAAAGTCTAGATAAGACAACCATGACTTCTAGAAGAAAGCTTATATCTTTAGTAAACTTAACATGTGAACTAAGTCCCCCAAGTCCCTAGTAAAGAATTAACTAGGTACAAGACTTACTCACACCAACACTAAAATTTTGAGTTTGACTTTACTTGTGATAATATGTTTTTGAATCCTCTCTATTTGCCTTTATCTTATCATTGAAGTGTTACTAGCCCATGATTCACATTCATGAAGAATTGCTAGAATAACTAAACGCCCAAAAAGAAATTTATAGTTTTTTAGTCCCATTAACTCTACCTCCTTGCTTATATTTTATAATGCATATAGTGCTCTCCACCCTCCCAAAGTTCCTTTTCTTCTACAAGTATCTGAGTTCAGCTTGTTGTTGAAGTCAATGTCAAAATATTTGTATTCTCTTAGGATATTCTCTTCAAAATAAAAGTTGAGTTGCTTTTTCTTCTTTTAATTGGAGATGATCATGATATTCATCTTTTTGGTGTTGACTTGCACACCTAGCTTCTTGCAAAATTGATCCATTTGCATACAAATGTTCTTGTAACCCTTGCACATATCTAGTGATCAAGATGAGATGATTGACATATAAAAGAAGCCTAACACCATACTTTCCCAAAATAACTTTGTCTTCTCTTTGCATATTTAGTCATTCTTCTAGTTAGTCAATATAAAGATTAAAACTTGCATAGGGGAAAGAGGACACCCTCGTTTGACACTCGTATCACTTGTAAAACTTTCAGAAAGGATTACTTGATTTCTATTTTTTATTTGGATTTCTTCGTAAATACGATTAACAACCCTTCTATATTGCTTTGAAATACAAAGATCCTTCATTCTACACCATAATTTTCTTTTAGGAACCATATCAAAAGCTTTGTTGAAGTCAACAAAACAACAATAGGCGTCCCCTTTACCATTTGAATTTTTTTCAATGATTTACGTTGAAGTGATGCCATGGTCTACAGTTGAGTCCTTTGGTTTCAAAATTTCTTACCCTTTTGTTCTTACATTTTTCTTCTACCCACTTGCAGATCTTGTGCTTGACCATACTTCCACACAATTTTGAAAATTCAAAAGGATTGATCACGGTGGTCTAGTAATTAGAAGGATTGGTTACATCAATTTTTAAAGAGATGTATCACAAGATTAGTTGTCCAATCTCTTGAAAACCCAAGGTTGATGATGATGTTGAAAATATTCCTAATATGAGGAGCGAGAATGTTCTTTCCCCATTTTAAGTTCCCCACATATAACTCACCCATGTCTCAAGTTTTCCATAGGTTCATCTTCTTAATACCTTTAACCTCTTGCAAAGTAAATAGTCGTGTTGTCATGTTGACCATGGGACGTGCCTCTGTTTGTGGTTTGTGCTCATACAACAACCTTGCATAATTAAGTAATTGAACGACTGATATTTTCCATATTTTGTTGAAACTCTATCCATTTTATTTTTATTTTTTGGGATTATTCCTCTAAATAGATTAGTTCCTCATAATCATGTACTCATTTTTATTTTATTTCACAATGTGATGGTTCAAATTTCCTTACTGCACTACACTCCTCTCCAAACCAAACATTATTGCGACATAAACATAAACCAGAGGACAATACAATTTACAAGTATACAAGAGGACAATACCCATCTCCTCTTTACACCCGGGAGGACTTCACGTAGTACATAAGTATTGTAAATGTTAAGAGAGAGAAAGGAGAAAGAATTGAGAAGGCACGGGAAGGCACGGGAATAAGACAGGTGAAGAAATAAATACAAGGCAGGTAAGTAGGCTGTTTTTTCTGGGTGATGTAGGTACTACATTTTGAATAGAAGAATTGTTTTTAAGTATTTTTTGTGTTGAATTTGTTGTTTATATGTAGTCGTACAATCTTAAATCAAATAAGAATATTTGTGTATTTTCCAATCTCTCTGATCATTGAAGTGTACACATTCTCATCTCATTTGTAGATTTTATAATATATTGTCCAGTTGCCTTCCTCCACCGTATGGAGAGAGAACATGTCCAATAATATGGTGTACCCGCTCAGTTGACAATCCAACCAAGAATTGATTAGTTTAGACTGAAAAATTCAAGCCTACTTCGTAGTAGTAGGTGAAACATTAAAGTCAAAAAAGAAAAAGATGATAAGCCTTTCTTGTTCTTGAAAGGCTAATAAAATATGTCTTATATTAAGTTTTTAGTTGCCAACAAAATTAGGGGATTCTTTGTTGCCAAAGTTTACTTATAAGATAAAGTAGTAGATTTTATAGGTTTAATATGTATTTTAATTTTTTCTCTCAAGGTTGTTTAATCTAAAATCTATTAAAGTATAATAAATATTAATATAATTTTCATTCTAATTATATTGGGGGAGATTTAAATTCCACTATTTTTAATGAAGAGGTATCAGGGGATTTTGTTAGAATTGATTTATTGGCTAGTTTTTTTCCAACATAAATTGGAGGTCTCCAAGTTGATTGATCCAATTCTTATTGAGATTGTTCATACTTGGAGGAATATGCACATTGGTGCGGAATAGGTGGCAAAAAGACTTGATAGATTTTTGGTTCATGATTCTCATTTTCATAAATCTAATAAGATTTGTTCTTGGGTGGCCTCAGGGGGTGATTCTATCATCTCCCCATATGACTATAGTTTGCAAAATTTGATCGAAAACTTGCTTCCCCTTTCAAATTTAACCCCTCAAGACTTTTGAATGTTGACTTCATACACCTAGTAAAAGATGAATGGGCTCTTTTTGATGAATCTTCAAGTGTATCATCTAATCTACAACTTGCAAAAAAACCTTGTAAAGGTCAAGGTTACTACTATCACTTGGGCACATAAAATACGTGTGGAACAAGAAATGACATTAACATTGGTGGAACAACAATTGATGTTTTTGATGCTTCTGATTTTCAAAATGCTTTTGATGAGGCTACTAGATTAAAGTTGTTGGAGTTGGAACAAAAAAGACAAAACTATTAGTTAATCAAGAGGTTCAATGGAGACTAAAAAAGTCGGGCACTTTGGCTAAAAAATGGTGATGAAAGCACTAAGTACTTTCATAATTATGCCAACTATCTTAAAAAGAAAAACATTATTTGGGAAATGACAAAGGAGGATGGTTCAAAGGCAAACACTTTGAAAGAGACTGTTGATTTGGGCTTTACATATTTTTAACTAGTTGTACAAGGAACATAATAGGGCCAATATTATAGACACTGTTAATAAATTTGTACATTTTCCAAGTTTTGTTGATGAGGTACCTAATGAGAGACTTATGGAAGAAGTTGGGAAACGGAAAGTTGAAAGACAAGATCCACAAGCAACTAGCAATATGAATGGGGATTTGAGGAGCCCTATTGACAAATAATTGGATTAGAGAAGGAGGCTGCAAGGGTAGAGGATGGTTGGCAAACTGTCAAGGGGAAAAAAACAAAGAAACTAACGAAGAAATCAATCATGATGGTTCTCTAGTCTCAGACCAAGGGAAGACCGGTTTGAGTCCCAAACCTATGACATGTTAATAGGTCTTGGCTTAGGGGTTTTTTGGTTTTAGGTTAGTTTGATAGGATTGTTTATGGAGACTCTCTGTTTACTGTAGTGTTTTTATTTGTAACTCTTTCGAGGGACTGTAGGATGGATAGATGGTAGGGCTAAGGGTCTTTGAAATGAAGCTATTTGGGTGATGTAAGGTATTTTCAAAAAGAAGTAATGAAAATGGCTATGTAAATTTTTTATTTTTATTAATAAAAATCAACTATGTTATCGACCAAAAAAATATATATAATGATCACAACTAGACTCTTAAAATACTAATAAATTATTATTAATAAAAAATTATCAAATTTATATATATAAATGAACAAAATTGACAACTAAAATCGTAAACAAATAAAATTTATTTAACGATTAAATAATTATTAATTTTAAATTCAAATCAATCATTTTTAGTGATAAAATTAAATATTTTTATAGAACTTTATAAAAATCCATAGAAAGCATGTGGAGATAGACTTTAGGGATTAAATCATGAGTATCGTGCTTTTTTTCTTGTTTGTAAAGTTTTTTATGCTTCTACATAATGGAAGTTTTCATTATACAATATAAGCATATTATATAATGTGAACATGTTTTATAATGTGGTCATGTTATGTAATATGGTTGTGTTATTTATTTAAAATGCACTCTCCCTTTAGTTTTGGCATAAGCATGGATGATTCATCTAAGGGTTGAACTTCTAATTTTTCTTCTATAGGCATATTTTTCATATTCAATAGCATTTTTAGACTTTCATGTCATCAATTTTATTTATTTTATAAAAATATTTGATAATATTTTCACCAAAATGTTACTCTTTTTCTTAGCTTTCTAATCATTTAACATTTTTATTTTTTAAAATAAATTAATATTTTGTCTTTTATGTTCCTCATGTATTTATTGGATTTTATTTATAACTTTTGATGTGTGTGTATGCACACACACATAAGAAAGATTATTCTACACTTAATTCTTTATGCATTCAAAAAATATTTTTCAATTATTTTTGTGCATGTTATGTGATGCAACTTAATGATATAGTTTTCAAGATGTATCCACTTCAATAAATTATTAGAAAAAATTAAGAAAAAAATAATAATTTGTAGTACTTAGACTTGACTAAACTTTTACCAAGTGTTTATTTTAAATATAGGGGGTGCATACCAAATGCTATGTTATATTTTAGTGATATAAATAGGAACATTTTTTGTGTGCTCAATATTTTTCCCTTTTAACCTTAACCATTTTATAAAATTATTCATTTTTTAAAACAAGATTTAGAGTATTACAATTCTTATACTTATCATAACTTTAATTTCATGTAAACACCTTGAATTACTCATCCAAGTTTAGGTTTAATTTATTTCATACAAGAATAAAGAACACCTAAGATAAGATAGAGAACATGAGATTTTATGTATCCTTGTATTTTAGTATTACTTTAATATACATACTATGTATACTTTAGCATATTTTCTCACCTATTTCCTCAATCCCACAAAATTGGTGGTAAAATGTAGAGTAAAAAAATACTGGATACCTCTAATAAAAGTAGAAGAATAGTGGAGAGAGGGTCATTAGGAAATTTTACATGCCCAAGGAATTAGAAATTTTATCCAATGTAATTTATTAGAAATATAAAATGATGTTATCATGATTAATGGAAGGAAGAGGACTTCACGAGAAGAATAAAACTAAGGTACAAAATGATATAGTTGCCTAAGTTGTAGAAGGATCAAGGATAGATTAATAATCATAAGGAACATGAGCCTTGTCCTTGGTCCTCACTGACGGCCCACTGAAAGAGAAACCATGAATAGAAGTGCATGATCCTTTTAGTGAGGAAGTTTCATGAATGGGAGGGAAAAAATCATCCTAGTCAATGAGGAACGGTGAAAAATACTTATTACCCCTTAATAAATCATAGCAATGGATTATATGAATTAAATAATGGGATAAGGATAGAAATAGTCAATTTTATGAACCAAGGGTTGTGTCATGTGGCTAGAAAAGAGAGGGAAAAGATTATTTGCATTATGTTTAAAAATGTAAGAAGTTCAAAAAAAAAATGTAGGAAGTAGAATTTTAAGTGATGGAATAAAGTAATCTATAAATTCATTCAAAAAATTATAAAAAGAAGTATAATTTTTTTATGTAAATTAATTCACTCAAGTGTATCATTATGCAATGTACATTGAATTTACATTATAAGAATTCATGGAAATATATATATATATATATATATATATATATATATATACATATATATATATATATATATATATATATATATATATATATATATATATATACATATATATATATATATATATATATATAACATTTAAATTGGGATTTTCTATACCATAAAATGTGCTTAGGGTTAGAGATTTAGAATACCAAATGGGAAAGGAAGCTCGCATATTTTAAATTCTTAAATAGAGCATTATGGTAAAATTTGAAGGTTGGAGAAAGAAAAAAAAGGAGGTGAAGACTTGTGAAGGGGTATCATGAGATATAGGGAAAAAACAATCATCAATATAAGTGGGAGAAAAATAAATTTAAGGGTTAAAAAATCTTGATGGTAGGATCTAAGGAAGTGGAAGAACATGGGGTGATGAGTTAGATAGTTCAAAAGGGTAGCAAGGGGAAATCATTATTAGTATGTAATGCCAAAAATTGCACCTTGTATAATTTTGCATTCCATAACCTCCCCTTTAGCCTAATAAAAGACACTAATGCAATTCCCCCTTTCACATCCTTGAACCCTTTATTTTTGGTCTTCAAGTGATTTTTTGTCAGGGATGGGATGCTAGTGCGATGTGTAGACGTTTGCATGCCATGCAAACATCTTGAAAAGATTCACGATTCTATGGCTATTTGGACACCAAATGATAGACCTATTATAAGTGTTAAGATAAAAAATAACCTTATTTGCAAATAAAAATAAACTCCACATCATCATCTTTAGAAACACCTCTTAATATCTTCCAAAATACTATCCATACAAATGATTAAGTGTGCATTAAATCTTGACTATCCCCTTGCATTATTATCTTGTACAAAGTGTATACCAAAAAATAACAAAGGAAACTTGCTATTGAATGTTTTTAAAACCGTACCTTTCTAATGCAATTTTCATGATTAGGTCACCATATCAGAAAATATGAAAGTGGCACTTCTTGCTCCCACCTGCAATATTAAACAATATAATACTACATTCAAATGAGGTCACATTTTGAGAAAAATTCTTACCAATCATTAGAAGTGATGACTTGTGTTTCTTAAGAAATCTACACAGACACTTGTGTAGTGATGGCATGCTTAGATAATGAATGACTGAATGAATGGTTTTTAATGACATCTACGAGACCATCAGTCTATGGGACCAAGCACCGAAACTTAACCATTTTCAAATTCTTTTCCATGTCCGCCCTTCTATTATAGATCTTGACCAGAAAGCCAACAGTTTTGAGAAGCCTAATCTCCTGAAATCCACACAGACAACTCATGTTGTTTGGCCTAAGTAATGTAGGAGGACACTATTCTTTTCCTTGAAAACTCCATGCCTAAAATGTCACGCAATCACTCCTAGACGTAGAAGAAGCCCTCATTCACTTGCCCTGGGAGGTGTTGGATCCTCATAACCAATGCATTAAGTGTGTTATGGATCCTTCATTCGTTCAGCAAGAATCATGCCTTTGCTCAGCACTAGAGAATGCCATTTTTGTGTTGTATACGGTTATGGTAGTTGAGTTTGGCAGATTAATCTCTTCTCAAACCATTATTTGTAGCACCACACTCTATGCAGGTACAGGGTTTCAAACCTGGGAAACGATGGCGATAGAAAGTAGATCTTTCACATCAAAACACCGCACCTTCGATGGCATGGTCTATTACACGCATCAAAACATATCACATACACACAGGCTCTGATACCATATGTTGGTAAAATGAAAAAACGTTAATGGTGAAAAACTTAATTGATTATACATTTCAGTATGCAGGATACAAATAGGATGTGGATGCATAACCGCCTGAACTATTGGTGTAACTGCATCAAATAACTAAACAATGTGATACGCAAAAAAAGTTAAGTAGAAAATTACATCATGTCTCTAAGGAAATTGAGAGCTAAGTTTAGTTAAAACAATAAGAGGGTTAAATATTGTAATGAGAAAGGAAATATTGCTGAATTCATTGATGATCATTCATGCAATGTGAGTTCCTCCAAAATTGAACCATAGCTAGCTCTACAAATTCTTCGTAGTCCAGGCTCTATGAGATTTAGCAAATAAAAAAATTACACACAAACCACTACCTAATCCAAATTATTTTAAGCATTTTGAAAAAATTCACAATGGCTTGGTCAACTTTCAAGGCTAATTACTTGCAACGCATTGACATTCTTTTTAAAAGACTACAAGATAGAGTGGAATTCATTATAGATATAATTATTTTAGTGACTAGGTTGGATTTGTTTGAGTTTGTCATAATAAATCCATCAAGCCTATGTGTGTCACAAACATATGGAAATCTTAGGAAATTTAGTTTTTTCTAATATTTTTGTCAATGTACGTCTTGGGTGATAGATGTGACTTTATTTCAAGACAAGTATGGAATAAATATGGTGATGTAGTTTTACATTGAATAAGGGATTGATAAAGGTGGTCTTTGACATTAATCCTATGGAAAACTACACAATTAATTATGGTGAGTTGCGAAAGGAGTACATAAATTATTTCATAGTTATTTGACTGTATCGTTGCTCTTATACAAAATCTATATAAACAAACGCTGAAAGATATATTCTTATAAATCTTATAATAATAGTTAAGATTAACACCTCTGCAACACAACAAATTACATGAGCTCGGAGGAAAAACAAATATTCTCAATGTCACATAGCTTGAGTTTCAACTAAAAACACTGAAACCCCAAATCAAATTAAGACGAAAAAGAATAACAGGAACTTCCGCAAAGCTTAAGGCTGTGAAAAACCAATACCTTAATCATTCCTTCTTTGAAGTTTTTCCTCAAGCTTCCACTTTGTGTAATCATTCTTCACTATCTCAGGACGCCTAGTCTCTAAATCCAAACTTCTAACAGAGTTGTCCAACAACTCTTAGCCTTTCTTCATAAGATTCTATAGGTTTTCATCCGTATTGAGGTCCATCTTGCTTCGCTTCCATTTAATTGTCATTCCTACAAAATAAATGGCCATATCTTAAAAATACTAAAAATAAGGGTCAAGATAAATTATTGGAAAGCATAAAAAAAACACCTGGATTCTAAGATAATTTTCTTTTCCATAATAGAGCATCAAAGTTGTATGAATGTTGACCATGTCTAAACTTGCATTCATGATAGATTCTATCAGAGGTGTTCTTCCATTGGTAGTAATCCACTTCAAACTCCCTCATTCGGTAGGCTTTTTTATGTCCCATTGAATACCCTCTTCTAATCCCATTCCAAGAGAAAGCACAATAAAGTGGTCAAGGTGCTTTTGTAAATAAGAAACTCTGGTTACCTAGTTCCAACTAGTTGTTTATGCACAGTTGTTACAAAATTTGATACAACATGGTCAAGTAGATATGGAAAAGATGTCCCCCCTACACAAATTATAGCTCGGTGATGCATTCCATGCCCCTGCCAGAAAGGATATCTTACAAACACATTAGAAGAGTGTGGAGTTGATAGATGAGGTAGTGAAGGTGTTGCAAGGGATTTTTCCCAATGCTAGTATTGATAATTCTTTATCCATTATGTAGAACCTAAAACTATTGCTTGATTCTTTCAAAGAGTATTAGATTAGTGGCCTTGAGGATAAATTAGAGAAGGGAGTGATCAAGAAAGTGAATGAGAAAAGGTTTGTGGATATCTCAGATAAATGTGCCACTGTATACACAAAAAAGCAAAGCAACCTTAAGGATGTACAAAATTGTGTTGAAGAGGCCAAGGATCTATTTCAATTTTTCTTGAAGTGTCCTAGTTCCACTAAAAAAAAAGGTTGAAATGGATTTCGTTGAGGCACAGATTGACAAGGCATCTGGTGCCAATGATCTAGAAAAATATGCAGATGGATCCATAAGATTAGCAATTGAAAATTTGCATGAACAATTCTTCCATCTGCAAGAACAAAAAGAAAATATTATAGTGCAGTTTGGATAGCTCAAAGACCTGGTGAATGAAAAATGCACACCTATATCTGGTGCTCTGAATAATGCGAAGAAAGCATTAAATTTTAATTTGGTACCTAATACTCTAGATGAAGGAGAATAACTCCTCATGGAGTTTGAGACTCATAACTGCATGCTTGGGCTAGCCAAGAAAGATTGGGAGGATGGTAAAAGGGATTGGGAAGCACACCTTGCTAGATTGCAGGTGTCAAACACAAGTAATATTCCCTCTTCCAGTTGATTGTGAATGTTTCTTTTCTATTTATGCAAATTTTGGATTTTATTGTACATATTCAAAAGATAGTTGATAATATACCAGTGCAAATTTTAATTAGTTTTGATGGTTAACACTATTAGGGGGAGTATGCCAGTAAATCAAGTAAAATAATGTATATATAAAAGGGAGAGAATAAAAAAGGAAAGAAAGTATATGTGAATGATGTAAAAAGGGAACAAAGAACAAAAAATATGTGTGCGCTCTTTGCCCTTGATGTCAAAGGGGAAGAAGATTTGGAGAAGAGTTTTGTGCATGTTGCCATCAATGACAAAGGGGGAGATTGTTGGAAGTTTGAGGAGATTGTCATTAGTATGTTTGTTGGAAAAATGAGCATGAGCATGAGCTTATATAGTGTTTTCATTGATGTCAACATTGTGGTTTGAATGGAAGTCTACATTGAGGTTCAATTCCAGCATAGAGATGTAGAGGTTCTACTCTAGTGCAAAACAGATATGTTGAATATTTGACTAAGTCCAAAATGTAGTTTTTAGTGTACATAGCATCAAATTTTTGGTCCGCAATGGTTCGCCTTGAGATTATTTTTTTTGCGGTTCTAAGGAAATTTTAGTATGTGTTTGAGGAACTTAAATCCAAAGTTTCATGTCTTCATGTCCTCCAGTGCAAAAGTTATGGTTGACAAAATATCAAGTTTTCCAGTAACAGTATAACCAGTGTAGAGTACCTATTGGAATGGTCTGCATTCCACCATGGAATAATATTTTGTTATCTAGTCTTGAGGAAGTGTTTACAGGTGTTAGTAGCATCCATGATCCAAGATGAAAGTGTATAAGAGGTCTAAGTGTCAGTTGGTAAATGATCACTTGGTGTATTTTAGTGTTACTCCATTAGTGGGGCCAACCTAATAAGTTTGGGGTTGCATGGAGTTAAAGGAAGTTTTGATCAGTCTTATGGCGATATGATGGATCCCCTCCGACCTATTTAGATGCATTACAAGTTTTGAATTAAGGTGTGAAGTGTGTTTGTTTGAATCTTGAGTTGACAAGTTCTGTTATGCATGGTACATCTAATTAGACCGACCTAATTGATGTTGCAAGTGTTTGTGGATGTAATGTGTATAAATATAAGTTCATTTTGGTGTTGTAGAGATGTGATGTGTACTATAGAAAATGTGTGATGTGAATTCCTAAGCATAGCATACGAATGTGAGGCGAATGTAAAGAAAAGTAGAGTGTAGAAGAGGTGTAGTATGAAGTGTGTTGATTCAACATTTTGAGCTCTAGTGGAACTGTATCTTTAGCATATTGTAGATTTATTTGTAGCAGTTAAAATATTGGCAGCGAGCCACCCTTCATTTCTACTTTTTCTTATACTTTGGACAGTGAGTCCCTAAATAGTGAGTCCAATAGGAAGTGTGCCATTTTGTAATATGTTATGAGTGGCTATAATATATTGTGAGCTAATCCTCACCGTGGTTTTTCCCTTTTTGGGTTTTCCTTGTAAAAATATTTTGTTCATGGATTATGTTCTTTGATGATTTATTTCCTTATTGTAATTTGAATATGATTTGTGGAATGAAAATTTAAATGTTTAAAAGTGGTTTTCAGAGAATACTGATTCACCCCCCTCTTAATATTTCAAGTGTTCAACAAGAGGTTGGTAGAATTGGAAAGAATGTGTTGATGACATTAATCATTACAAAAGTAGGATTTAGTTGATTGATGAAAGAAACATTGAAATTTTAAATCTTGCTACTAAGTTTGAACCTAAAATGGTTTACATTGACAAAAGTTTGAAACCTATTGAGAAAAGAAAGCTTATTGCACTATTGAAAGCATTTAATAAATATTTTTCTTAGTCATATGATAAATTGAAAGCACATAGAGAAGATATATTTTATCATATGATCCCTCTTTTATCTATGTGCAAATCTGTCCTACCAAAATAAAAAGTCTAATAAATCCCACTCTTACCCCTAAAATGCAAAAAAGGTTAATGGAGCCAAAAGAGGTAGGCATTATCAAACCAATTCAATATTTTGAGTGGTTTTCCAATCTTGTTATGGTCAATAAGAATAATGGGGAGATAATATTATGTGTGGACATTAGGAATGCAAATTTGAAGTATCTCACAAACAATTACCCTCTCTCTACCATGGATCATCTATTACAAAATATCAATGGATATGAATACGTTGTCCATAATGGATAGATTCTCAAGGTATAACCAAGTAGTGGGAAAGGATTCAAAACATCGTGACAGTTCCTTTACAACTCATTAGGGCACATATTTATATGTGAGAATATCATTTGGGGTAAAAAAAATTAGGGTCAATCTTCTAGAGAGTTGTGGATGTTTCTCTTATGGGCCTCATAGATAAAATCATGGTGGTCTATGATGATGACCTTATAGCCTATTGACAGGTTGTCATTAGGTCATATCTCTTAAGTTGAAAATGCATCAATTGTATTGATTGGGTAGTGTTCACAGGCTATATGCAATAGAAAACATCTTTACTATCTCTCTTAGGTTTTCTAAGTGGTTAGAACAACTTAAATGAAACTTAAACTAAGAGGCCATTAAATTAGAAAGTAGGAAATTATTAATCTAGAAAACATAATGATTAAACCAGAAAGCATGAAGATAATTAAACTAAGAATCATGCAAATTGTTGAAAAGGAAAAACTTGTAAAGAAACTGTGAAACATCTAACTAACAACAAATAGCAAACTTAACAACCTACTACTAACATCTAGTGGTTAACTAATGGTTAACATAAAACAACTTAACAACTTGCAACTAACAATGAAAGTAGGTGCTCTGAAACTTCAGATAACATAATTAAAAGATTACAGACTTGATCTACAACTTGCAAGAGTAACTTAATAGAGCTCGACACATGAAAATAAACTTTACTAGAAATTATCATTTTCAAAATGAAGACAACAAAATTAAAAATGGAATACTTATCTATCTACTCTACAGTCCCTTGAGTGGCCAGCTCTCAGGTGCTCCTACGCTTAGCTCGGATCACATAAACTTTATAACTTCAAGATTACTCCATTCAAGAAGATTTCATTCACAATATTAATAACTTAGAATGAGATAGGTAAAGCTTCTTTTATTTGTATCAAAAGTATAACTCAAAAACATAGTTCAAAAAATATAACAACATAACGATATCTCTCCTATATCATTGCTTCTGACAATTACATACTTATACAAAAGTTGCTAATAGAATCCTATAATTCAGTTGGTAAAGATTACCACTAAAAAAGTCTTTAACTAAATTCAATTGACTAACAGACTTTAGTCCACTACATCAAACATTAAAGGGATCGAGATAAGCCATAAAGTCTTCGAATTGAAAAAAAATAGAAAGATTCAAAAAATCGATCCATCATGCATTCCCCTAAAGTTCTGGTGCCTATTCTCCTGGCGCCTATCTTCAATTGTGTTGAAGTTTGCATTGAATCCACTCGACTGGCATGATGACCAATTGTGCTTAATAACTTGTATAATACTTAGAAACTAAACCATTATGTTAGCACATGTTAGCTTATTTCAATTAATTCCAAGAAATAAAGATTATACACTTTTTCACAAAAAGCAAGTAATTACTAATCCTATAGACAATTAATTGGCAAGGTAAAGGTGACTGGAAGATGTGAGGAAGGGTATTTAGTTCATTATATTTATGAGGTTATTTTTACCTCATAACATATTCCAAGGATAGGAAAGATCATTGAAAGAACTTGGAACAGATATTCAAATGATGCCTTGAATATGGGATCTCTTTGAATCCCAAAAAAATGTATATTTTGCATAGAAGGAAAGTTATTGGGACATATTATGTCTAAGGATGGGATAAGGATAGATCCAATAAGAGTTAAAGCCATTAAATTTATTCCCAAGCCTACTATAGTCAAGGGAGTGTTTTCCTTCAAAAAAATCAACTTCTTGAGGAGTTATGTACCAAAATTCATTGAAAAAACTAAAGTAATATCCAATATGTTGAAGAAGAAGCAATCAAGCATACAGAGTGACAAACTTGTTGAGTAATTCATCAAGATGAAGGAAGACATCAAAGAAGCATTAGTCTTGGTAATTCTAGATTATTCCAAACCTTTCAAATTTTCCCATTTGCCTCATATAAATTATTTCTATTGTGTTACTCTAAAATAATATGGATATGGACAACCTACCTTTTTTTTCGTAAATCTTCACAAGTGGAAAAATTAAAATATTCAAAAATATAAAAGCATGGTTATTCCCTAGTCAATTTCATCAATGATTATATGCCATACTTGATACGAGCAAACATAATTATATATGTGTTGCACATAGTAGTATAAGATAGTCTCACTTAGAAAGAAGCCTCAAGAAAGAGATGTAGATTAATTGGAAATATCCAAGAATATGACATTGAAGTATAGACAACAGAGCTAGTTGAAGGTCAAGGCTTGACTAAACTCATGGAAAATACAAATTTAGAAGTAGCTAAATTCAATTAAAATGATATTTATTATGTACACATGTGTTTCCCATTAAAGGATGATCCTTTGTATAAGGATAACATCTTTTATCTTCAAAACATTAAATGTACCTCTTAAATGAGTTTGATCTTCTTGATTAGAGAGGCTTACATCCATGTTGGCATCATTAAACATTGATTCATATGTTGTACTTGATTTATGAGGTTGAGTGTATGGATGTTGTTGAGGCTTTTCATTTGGGGTTGTTAGGATATCATACTTGGCATAGTAGTACACTTTTGAGGTGTCGGTAGAAGGACATTATGGTTTACAAGTTTCTCTCATCATCGTTTCTCCTGGGTGTTCATGTACATGTGCTTTTAGGAGGATGGTGGCAACATGTTGCAAGAGATTATGTAGCTACTTAGGTTGCATGTGTGGATCATTGTTATTGTTCTTGGTACTTCATGCTTTGATTTACTTATCACACCTTGATATATAGTGTTGATTGGTAGACTTGATATGCTTTGACATTACCTATGCAGTGGGAGTTCCTAGATATGTATGTTCTTCATTGACATGTTTGATATATGGAGCTTGATTGCAGTTTATAGATTGCATATGTTCTTGGCATGAGTTTTCTGATGTATTGATACCTTTGAGGTATGGATGGTTGGATGTATTATCATGTGTTTTGGATGCTATTTTTTATTGTGTGGGTTTTTTAGTTGAAAATAGCTTGGTTAGAGCCTTTGTTATCACTTGGATTTGATGCTTGCTTGTGGATTGGTGCATCTTCACCTTGGCATGTTCCTTTTCTTCCATAGGTGGCATGTTGGAAGATGAGAGGAGTTCTTGCTTGAGATGGTGGTCACTTTGTTCTTATTGGAGGTATCTTGATGGAGCACGAGAGCATGTTGGAGATTCATGTGGTTTCATGTATGGCTTTAATGATGTATTTCATGTATTGATCCCTTATGCAATGTATAAAACAAGTAGGAGAATGTTGAGATGGTGTTGTACACTATTGCATAAATTAATTTATTATAATGTTGTAATTAAATAATTATTTAGTTGTGATGCACCTTGGTAGTGTGGATAATCACACTAGGTAATTATTTGGGGACCCACTTATGTTGTATTGTAACATTGTATTATTATTTAATGTGTGGGAGACATGTGATAATAATTTAATATTGGAGAAATATTAAATAATGTGATGTCTTAGTACCCAATATTAAATAAGGGGTTAGTGGTTTTGTATTCACATGGTTTTGTGGTACATGGTTTCACCTTACCACTAGTTGTATTTTGTGTGAGTTTGTGTCTATAAAAGAAAACACATGTGTAGTGGTTTAGGTTGGGGGCTGAGTGGTTTGGTTGTCATTATTGAGTCTTCTTGAGGAGTGCATTTGTGAAGCATGACATGGGATGTGTGGATTCATGTTTGGACACATGGGAATGCATTGGAGGACTTGATGCTTCGAAAGTGTTCATTGTAACTCTTGTATTTGCTTTATGGCTGATTAATATGATGGAGTATGGATGCTTTTGGAGGTTGTGTTTTTTTTCTCTTGAGGGTTTTCCCATGGTATATCTTGTGTCATCTTTGATGGGTATGTTGTCTATTCTCTTGCATGTGGATTATGAGCACTTATTTGCATTGATATCTCTTTTGGGTTATGTGGTTCAATTGTCATTCAATGGCTGCAAGTTTCCTTACATTCTACTCTTCTAATTTGGGTGATTATCCTTATATGCATCATTGTATTGAGAGGTACTATTTGTCCTTCTAATAATGAAACCTCAAAACTTTCAACATTCTCAATATTATTAATATTCTCAACAAAAACCCTCTTGACACACTTTAAAGAGGTATCCCTACCATTCTCCATCCTCTAATGGTATATTTCTTTGTCTCTCCTAAACTTTTAAATATCTTCTCTTTCATGTTCATTTCCATTGCCATCTCATTCTCTTAAAAAATTCCCTCAATTTTTTGTTGCCATCTACCTTAGTGGTCACATCTCTTTAGGAACCCTTTTAGAATCCCCCCTTTCCATTTTTCACCCCTTAGGTGATTAACCCCTCTCATGGGTTAAGATCAGGTGTATTATATCACAAAACATTAAAATTACTTTCTTTTAATCTATAACCACTTTTTTTTTCCAATCTCCTCACCAAAAAATTTATCCCAAGGTTCCATCCTCTTAGGTTACACTAACTACTAAATCTCTAAAATAGAACAAAATATTAACCAAAGGGAGCATATACCATAGTTTTGATCCTTATTCTTTGTTAATGTTGTATTTATACCCAATGTGATGGATAAGGGGGTTTAGAACATGTGTAGTGGATTATAGATTAGTGTTATGGATCATCATACACAAATAAAATAAAACATTCATACATTTACCATATATACATATCAAATCTCATAAATCACCATATATCTAATTTTAACATGCATTGCATGATTATTAGTCTCTTAATAAATATTTGGCTCTCATATAACCCCCTCTCATAGATTTCTCTCTTTTCTCTCCTTTTACAATTTATATGTCTCTATCACACCTCACACACACACACTCTCTCTCTCTCTCTCCCCCCCTTCTCTCTCTCCTATGTTATGTCCATCTAAATTCCATGCTCCTCTCTTCCACTTTTCCCTTCCATATAAGCCTCTTAATGCCATTTCATCTTACCTTTTCCTAATAACCTTTCATCTAGATACTCTTAATTATTCTCTTCCCATGGATCCACTTTTCCCTTTATTATATTTATCCTTATTATAGCTTACTTAGGGGTGTTTATGTGATGGTGTGGAGCCTGATTAGTCTCCAAATGGGAGATTGTTGGTGTCTGGTGACTGATCATGCTATACTATACACCCCGGCATGTATCCTTGCCGGCAGCCCCTGAAAAGCGGGGGTTCAGGGGCGGTAGCCCCCGAGAAAATTTTTTCTCCTATTTTTTTCGCGTTGTCACTGAAAAAAGGAAAAATCAACGAAAAAAGGAAAAAAAACCCAATTTTGTAAAACCCTAATCTGGAAGCTTCTAAGCTTGTTAAAAAGGGTTTCGGATGGGGGTTACAGTATGATGAAAAATGCGATTACTTGCAAGATTGTAATAAGTTTTTCACTGGATAATAAAAGTATTGGATGGTTGTGGTTTGGTGGATGTAGCTCGGATTGGGTGAACCACATTAAATTCTCTGTGTTATGATTTTATTCTGTGTGTGTTTTAGTTTCTCTGTTTTATTAATTAAATCTGCATTTAATTGTTAGATATCTACCATCTCTAACCCTAACAGTTTAAGGCTATTTAAGGGCAATATGGTCCATGTATAAGTCTAGGAATGATCCAAATGACATGTGTAGAGCTTGTGTGGTGCTACAAGCCTCTTGTATCTTTATGCAAAGTGTCTAATGCTCATAGGTGGCACCATAGGGCCCTTAGTGTAGATTGTGGTATTGCATAATCTTCTTTTATGTCTCTACATAATTTGGAACTCTTCTTGTATGGTACCATAAAACCTTTGCAACATAGGATAATAATATATAAGGTTGTATAATTCTATTTGTGATATTTATACCACCTTCCAACATGTAACATGGAGCTTCCTTGATCACTTGAGATAGCTTGAGACTAACATGAGTAAGTAATAGAGTGAACTTTAGAAGAACCCTAACAAATGAGGGTAAAATTAAGTCTATAGGTGAAACTATGTGGGATAATTATTGAAATCATAGTCAAATTTAGGGTTACAACTACCTCTAGAGTAAAAAACATGAAAATGAGTGTCAATCAATTGTAATATTTAGACATGAGCTTTAGCTTATGTTAATGTGGCAATGAATCATTTGTTCAAATTTATAAAATTATCTAGGATGGGTTTCTATGATTATTTCTCTAGGCTTCATATTTAGTGATCAATATAAAGGCAAGAAAATAAGTTAAATAATGCCTAAACACGACTAGGGGCATGAACCCCAAAATGAGTACATTAATGTATGGTGAAAATTGCAAAGTAACTAATTTTTGATCTTACACATCAGTGTCTTAAAATTTTATTATGATCTTGAAAATACATGTAGAAATGTTAAAATTTGAACTTGGGGTAAGTAAAAACATTAAAATGCTTCAATCATTCCAATTATTCTATATGGTCCTTAAGTAGGGGCTTGCCAAATATCTTAAAAGATAAAACAAAAATAAAGCCAATCCAAAAGTGTTTTATATGATGTACTACTTCATACCATATTATTTTAATTGAAGGTTGTACTTTGATAGAGTGCAAAGTGATTGTTGAACACCTTAAGTATAAATAAAAGTCATTCAAATAGTTTAATGTAATTAGAAGATTAAGATTTTGTGATAGCATATCTATTACTAAGTTCATTGCTCACATGATTGGCCATGTAGTGTTCCAAGGAGGTCCCACACTATTTATTCTTTAAGAAGTCTAGTCAATAGACCAATTAAATGTCCCTCTATCCTCTAACCCTCAATTTCTAAGCCCAACTACTTTGGTGTTAATCATAACACCATCAATAAAATATTAGGGAAACTTGATGGTCCTTTCTCTCAAATAATAGCTCTAAGAAGTACAATCACTTTTACTTAAAAATATTAGGATAGACTTAGATTCATAGCCTCACATGAATGGGTTGGTGAAGCCTCAACCCATTTCAAAGATCACATGTATTGATTTACAAAATCATGGCCTGGGTTCACACAACTCTTAATTTTATTGAATATCATATTAGGAAATGTGACAACTTAGATATCTAGAAAGGTCTCAGTTTTAAATGAATACTTCATTATTGGATTAATTGTCCAAAACATTAAATTGATACTTTTGAAGGTTATTCCTTCAAATAGACAATATTATTTATGAAATCCTAACACTATACATTTGACCCCATAAAAAATCTTCCCTCTAAAACTCCTTATTTGGATATATTTATTCAAGCATCCTCTAATTTAATAAAGAGATGATGTTTTGAAGATGAATTTAGACATACTTGAGAAATATCTAAGAATATCACTTCAGTTGGATAAGGAAAACAATGGCTTATACATTTAATTATGTGGATATGAACATCTATAAACATCTACTTAGGTGCTAGAAATTCAACTAGAAAGTATGATATTGAAGAAGACCCTAGATTATATATAGTTTCCCTTTGAATGTGAGGAATCTAAATAATATGAATATTTGACAAAGTTTATCCTTTTAAAAAAGCTCATTTATCTAACAATGTCCTTCAAATAACCACTCTTTCTTTTACAATATTTTATGGACCTCCTCAAAAGGATGTTTGATGACTGTATAATTGTATTTAGATATTTTTATGGTAGAATATAATTAAAATTAGAAAAATCTTATCATATGAAATAAGAGATTCTAATCAAAATTTTAAGAAAGTTGTATTACACGAAAGAAGAGTTTTCAATTAAAATTTTAAGAAAATTATTTCATGAGATTTCTAATAAAATGCTAACATTACTATAATATTATTCTTAAATATATTTATTTATAAACTAAAATATGATTTAATATTTGAAAGATAATTTTGAATAAATAAACCTTCATTAAAAAAATTACCTGATAAAATAATTTTAAAAAAATTTCACAATCACCTCAAATTATCTACTACTCTCCATATTTTATTTATTTATTATTTTTAAATCTTTGATTCAAAATTTTTAATTTAATTTTCAATTATCAACACCACTCATAATTAAATATCTCATAATATTTAGCCAATTTTTAGATATTTTAAACCTCGTGACGTTTCAAAATCTTCTATTTTATTAGAGTAAAACTTTCTCCCCTCCCCTAAAAAAATATGGTTAGGTTAGAAATTGTTAAAGAAATAGACCAAACGGTCATTTTTGGAGGCTACACATACATGAACATATTTCGATGCTAATGGTTTAATATTTCAGTACACGTGGGGAAAGAAAACAGTGGCTCCACAAGAATATCAAAAATAAACAGATTTAATTGGTTAGAATTTGGCTGGTTTATTTAGAAAAAGAAACCATTTCTGAAAACAGTTGGCTACAATGCGAAAATCGGCACCGTTGAAAGACATTCATCCCCTCCTACAGCTTTTTAAGACACCATTTTTAAACGTTCCACATAGCGTGCACACAAAGCATTTCATTTGCACTTCATTGAGAGTGGACACACAAGCCTATGCGAGATATTTTTCCCGGTCTCGTTCTCAACTGAGGTGGATTGATAGAAAAATGGTGTCATTGGTGGTAGCAACAACATGTGATCCAGCTTCCATAGGACCTGCTTCAGCTCTTCTCCAAATGTCTTCTGAATGGCGCCCTGGTCCTCTCTTGCAGGTGGGTATTTAAAAAAAACAAGTTATCTTTCTACTCAGCATTCTACACATTTTATTGAATTGTTGTTTTTAAATCTTGATTTAACCCTTACTTAATTTCGGATTATCCACCATCACTGAAAAATGAGTATCTCAATCAAGTTAGAATGTGGTATTTTACCCAATTTGTTGCCAATTATAACACTTTATCATGTCTCCAAACATCTGAATGTGGGGCTTCAGTATGGAAGCTTATATGCTTTTACTACCATAGCAAATTGTTCTCGTGAGGTGGGTGGCCTTGGGATTAGTTGCCACAGGCGGATGGGTTTCTCTCTCACCTTGGGTATGCACTGGCAGTTATATTTCACTCAATATCATAATTTATTATGTTTCCCCGGGGTTTGATCTCAGGATTCCTCTTTCGAAGTCCCGTGCTTTTACTCTTTTGAGCTCATTCCATTTGAATGCAATTCAAATACTTTTGCTAATTCGATTCATCAACACATTTTATTTGAAATTTGATTTTATAGTCAAATAAAATTTAAAACATAAAAACTGTTAGCTAGAGTTATGCAAATAATAAGAATTTTACAGATTCCATTTTTTATTAACTTGTTTACTTATAATTTATTCAATTGTACACACCATTACAAACAATTTGCAGCTGTAAATTAATACATTAAACCGTAAAACAAGACAATCACTTAATGTTTGGAGAATTTATTAAGCAGTCTAAAGACTTTAGAAACAATTTCTTTTCTAAATAAATAAACTTTCATATGTCCTACATAACAATTAGGCCTGAAGGATTTTAAAAGTTGTCATTATCATCCTCCTAGAAAGTTGCAAAGGGAAGACAAGATTGAGTGCTATAGACTTTCCTTTGAAGACAATTTGCAAGGTGACCTTTTATGAAGATAGTCTTCCACTTTACTTAGAGAAATTTAATTTTGTAAAGGAATTTGGCTATGTATGTTCAAGCTAGAATTGATGGTTTCTGCAAGGATGTAGGTTGGGTCCCTTAGGGTAAAGGATGTTTTCATTTAGGAGACCTTCCTTTTAATTCTCATGCTTGTCAGTATAGTTAAAAATGCCATTCTTTAAAAGATTGGACATTCCTATACTTCTTTGAACGATACTTTCTCCTTCCTAGCATGTAAGTTTGGAGGCATTTCTCTATATTTTCTGGATTGAATGTAAGTTATTACACTGGGCTTTAGAGAGGTCCCATGTTCCAACTATTTGTGGGGTACCCATACGTAATCTCCAAGAAATTTGGTGCACTATTCAAAATTTTGTGGCAATGACAGGTGTTGGACACTAGGATATACTTCTGCATTTGGGATTGAAGTTGCATCAATAACAAAAGGTATTTTCAGTTTTCTAACAGAAGGTACCAAACTCAAAGTGTATATGTTTCAAATTTAATTTTTTGATAGTTGAATTGGTAACACACACTCCCGCTTCTTTCAACACAGGAGAACATACTGTCAAGTTTAGGTCACGGTTTGGCTTAGAAGCTACGTCATAGGGGTTTGTATTTTGCTCAAATTTGCTTTGAACTTGTACCCACCCAGCATCATCATTGTTGCAGTTTTTTTCAAAACATTAATGCAGGAATCCCCCATGACAAAGAAAATAAATCAAATAAAAGGTTCAAAACTTAAGTAGATACTAAACTTAAACACTAATCTAATTTAGCATGCCTAGTGAGGCTTGAACCTGAGTCATCATCATGGCGATTACTCCTCCTTGGCGTCATCATTATTGTGGTTATTTTCAAAACATTAATGCAGGAACCCCACATGACAAAGAAAATAAATCAAATAAAAGGTTCAAAACCTTTCATAAATAGATACTAAACTTAAACACTAATATAATTTAATATGCTCCTGCACCAACTAGTGAGCATGCCTATAGCGAGGCTCGAACCTGAGTTATCATCATGGTGATTACTAGTCCTTGGCACTATGCCATTGATGTGTGATGTGCCCATTCTTTATTAACTATTAAGGTATTGGGTGCTTTTTTATCATATCTTAGCAGCAAGAAATATGTTTTGATATCATTGAAACATTGAAGCAAACAACATGGTCTGGATCCTAGTGCGTAGCACCAAACAATGCACTAAAATTACAGAATTTTTTTGGAACTGAATTTTAGAGAGCAAAGTGGGTGCAAAGATAATGGAAGTTCGTTACACAGAAAACAATATTGCCAATAAGAATTGTATTAAATAATGTTACAACATAGTAAAAAGATTTGTGCAGCAGACATGTGGGAAGGAAATGGTGAGCAAAGGGTGGAGGAGGAGAGGATTTTGCTGAAGAAGTTGCTGCAGACTGAGAAGAGGAGCCGAAGGAGAGTGATGGTGACAGTTGCAGACTGTGAAAGGGCGAATTCTGGGACTGCCTCTGTGAATTGTTTTTTGGCTCCTTCAGGCAAGAAACCCAAGTCTGTCGCCAGCACGAGGAAAGAGAAGGAGAGGTTCTGGTTTACAAATGTTGCAAAAATTCCTCAAATCCCTTTCACACATGTAATGATATCTGTAAACTGCGGATTGTTGAAGTGGGCATCTTTTCCCCTGTCTGAAAGAAGGACTTTGCCATAGTCCAGGGCGTGAATTAATCCTTCCCTGCTAAATTAGAACAATAAGCGAAGCCTGCCTCCTATGACAAGGTCTGTTTTGGTGGTCAGGGCCTGAGACATAGATTTGGATGCTCTAACCCTTGGTGACATGACAATCAGTATGGCTGAAGAAATTTTGGACCTTCATCTTTTTAATGAATGCATTGATTCAATCAAGGCAGATATTAGCAACAGATCTCTTCTGTGCAGATACATGGGAAAAGACCGTGGATGAGGATTTGCTCGGTGGAAGAAGTCTGATTGGAGCAACATTGCAAAGCCATCTTTATCTTTGTTGGATAAAAAGACTTTTTCCTGGTTCATTTTCAGACTGTTGAGGATTGAGATTTTGCATGGAACAATGGCCTTTGGTTTTTTGGCAAGCTGGGAAATTTTAAGTCCCTGAATCCCCTTCTTTGATCTTCTGAATGCTGTTATCACCAAAGTTCCTATGTGGGTCTAGTTCTAAGTTATATAACCTCCCTTTGGTGATGAGAGATCCATTTCTGATTAAACAACTGGTTGAAAAGGTGGGAAATTTTGTCAAAATAGATGCAGATCAGGTTGATTCTCAAAGAAGATTTGTGAAAGTTTGTGTCATGGGTGACATTTCTAAGCCCATTTCTCATACCATCAGGATTTCTTTTTCACAGGGTTTGTGGATTCAACATTTAAGCTACTAAGGCATACCCTTTCAGCATGTCTGCTGTAATAATTTGGGACATAAGATGGTGAATTGTTCCTCCCAACTCTGCTTTGTATCTTACAATATCTGTTTGCAGAAATGGGTGAGGAAATCCAAGTGTCCAAATTTTGAATTTATTTGGAGAAATCAGGAAAGTTTTGTGATGAGGGGGCTCATCCTATATCTTCTCTCAGGTTGGACTTGGAGTGCCAACATGAATTAATTTCATTAGAGAGTAGAGATTTGGTTCAGGCAGAGACTCCAATTTTGCTCAAGGCAAATGCTGGGCTTCAGGGTGGGACAAGATGCAGATGATGCTGCTTTTTAGGAAGATGGAGACAAAGACAAATATAACTTGGAAATCTTAACAATTTTACCATTGCCTAGCTGGAAAGCATGAAGACCAAAGCCAATTGTGGGCATTCAAAGGGCAGAGGATGAAGGATGGAAGCAGAGAGACTGCAAAGTGAAGCTGTGGACATTGTTGGGGAAGGATCCTAGTGGATAATGGATGTTCTTCTTTCCCAAAAGGGAAGGAAATTATTAGCAGCGCTTTTCTGATTTTCTTGATGGGGGTCTTGTTGATGTGATTTTCGTGACCGCACCAACATAGAATAAAGTTGCCAACGGCTACCCTATTCTCTCTTGATCAAAGTGTCCAGCACGCTAAGATTGTGAGAAAGTTCGTGCGTTCGACTCCAAGGTTCCTTCTAGGCAGTGGATAGTCTCAGTTGGCTTGATGTGATTTGTTGGTATCACGAGTGGACTTACACAATTGTTCGGCAGCTGGTAGCAGACAACAAATTAAGGGCTTCACGTGGTTCAAATGATTCGGCAGGTAGGTGCAAGTTTCCTAACACTAACCAGAAATGAACTGAATTTAAATGAGTGTAGGGATAAGAAGGTTCTAGATTCTACTTTAAGACGGGATGTGGGATCAATCTCAACAGACTTCAACCAGACTCTGCTCTGCCTCGCGTTGGACAACTTATACAAAGTCGGTGCAATCTTCAAGGGAGTGGCAAGAGATTTTCAAGTCACAGTTCAACATAAAGACACCATCAAGACGATGCATGCCAAAACATGAACCATAACCGAAGTTAAGTTTGCAAAGTTTTCCAGTTGACCACGCAAGGCAAACTTGCCGTCAGCAAGCTGCTAGTGGTATGGATTAAAATGAAGTTGCCTTGATTAACACCACAAGTCCACAACTAACATCTACTTGCATGAAAAAAATAAAAAAAATTACGCTACTTTATGCTACTTGAAGTCGAAGGGATGAAGAAATCTTGCTAGCTACTCATAACAAAGATGAATTCACCATTCAATGAAAGATTTTTTATTATAATAGTTTTCACAACAATCTATTACAAAGTTTTCAAGGGAAAAATTTCCTTCTCCTTCAAACTACACTATGCTAACAAGCTAAGCTATCTCTTTGCTCTATCCTCTACTGATATCTGACCATCTAGCTCTATTACAAATGAGGGGGGATGCCCCTTTATATAGCTGGCCAAGTTCAATGGACGGCTCAGATTACAATCAGATGGATGGCCCAAATTGTGCCACCTTAACCCTAACCCTAAAAAGAGGAGTGGAGTAATAAATGAACAATTAATGTCTACCATCCTCTAGAAGATTCCAGTTTGTAAACGCGTTCACACTGTTCTTCTTTCTAACTGCAAACTGGATGAGTCTGATCATTATTGCTTCAACTTCTTGAAAGGGTATGGCAGGCACTTTCTCGATCTGACTCCAAGGCGACAACTTCTTTCTCCTGCCCGACGATGATTTTCCTCGATGTTGTTCTTCAACTTGGAAGTACTTGATGGTGACCATTAACGCTTGGGTTTCCATTTTTCTTCCATCCTGAACTTTGAAAACATTTCTCCTTTGCCACTTGAGTAGGGCACTTATTAGGTCTCAACACTTAGCCATTTTCTCCAAGTATTCGCTTCGCCTCCCCAAGTCATCATGCCTTGGCCTTAGTGTTCACCCTGCAAAACAAGCAAGGAGAAGAGCATCATAACACTTCATAATATAAATTCACTTCACTCACCTGATTTTCATGCTTTGACTCCCAAGGCCTGAGTGATCTAGTTCATCCCTTTCCTCTAGCACAACTTTTGTCTTTAAATTCCTCATTATCATTCATCCCCCTTAGGGCATATCTGGAGACTTGAGCTTCTATTTTCATTCCTTAGAGAATTTCACCTATCTTATACTCCTTGGGCGTACTTCACTTTAGCATTTTGAAATCACTCTGTGAAAATATTAATTCAATTGCTCCCTTTTCATTTCACTGGCTGAGGCGTTCTCTCTGATATTTCATCCAACTCGGGCTCGAGAAAATTGTTTTCATTAGGAATTTGATAAAAAATCATCTAGGCAATCATCTTCAAATTCATCAGTCGAAGCATTTTATCTTCGACAAAACATTTTATCCTTCTTGCCTTAGAATTTTTTTAAATTTTCCCCTTAGAAAATTCATCAATCAGGTGCCCATGGAAAATCTTCACCTCAGAATCCTTGGCGAGTTGTGGAAGACTTTAAAATCAATTCCTCATCGAGGACGTCCAATACCCAAAAGAAACTTCCCTTCAGAAAGCATCGAATTCATGTATCCACAAATGAAGGGGTACATTTAATTTTTTGAATTTTTAAACCTTAGAAAAATATTTCGCCATTAAATTTATTCCCATTCTTCATCTTTGGGTGTATTTCCTTGCTCCATAGAAAATTTCCATTTTATCCTTCATGCCAGGCACAATCAAGGGTCTAACTTTCATTTTTCATCACCTAGCCAAAATAATCTTAACATGTCTTCCTTCTTGGTCTAGGCACATTTAAGCCTTCATGCTTTGAGTTTAGACGCCTTAGCAAAATTTCCCACATCAAAATCCTCTTGGGCGCAAACAAGGGGTCTTACTTCAAGTTTTGAACACTTAAACAAATTTCCATCCTTCTCTCTTTTCTAGACGCATATGGAGGTCCCCACTTCAAATTTCATATACTTAGAATATTTTTCAGCCTTTCCACAAGTCAAAGGCGCATTCAAAGGGTAGAGCTTCAAGTTTAACACACTTAGAATATTTCTTAGTCTCCCCTTCAAGTCAAGGCGCAAATGAGGGGGTGAACTTCAAATTTTCTATATTTGGATTTTTCTCCAATTCTTTCACAATTCAAGACGCATAGGAGGGGTGTCCAACTTCAAATTTTAAACACTTAGATTTTTTTTCAACTCTTCTCCTCCAGTCAAAGGCGTATTCAATGGGGGAAGTAGAAAGTCAACACTTTGCCTTAGAATTTTTTCAACATCTTCTTAGAATGAGGGCGCATTTGAAGGGGGGTGAAGGACTTAAGTCCAACACTTAGAATTTTTTTAGCTTATCTCTCATTGAGGGTGCATTTTGCATGTGGAGGAGGATATTTTCCAGACTTAGAATTTTTCATCACCCTGACTTGAAGTGGGCGCATTTTCAGGGTGGAGGAGGACTTAAGTCCTTGACTTGGAATTTTTCAACACCTTCTTATTCTTCCTTGGGCGCATTTCACACATGGAGGAGGAATTTACTTCAGTTAACATCTTTTACTCCACTTTCATCTTGGACGCATTCAAAGGGTGGAGAAGGAAGTTTGACTTCCATGCCTTTGACTTACTTTGACTCCTCTTCAAGCATGGGCGCATTTTCATAGTGGAGGAGGATTTAACGTGTTGCCTTGTCTTTTCCTTACCTTCATCTTGAAGTGGGCACATTTGGGGTATGGAGTAGGACTTAAGTCTTTGACTTAGAATTTTTTCACGGAGCTCATGCTGGAGATGGGCGCATTTTCAGGGGTCTGCAGGATGAACTTAGTGCCTTAGAATTTTTTTATCAACCTCCAGCTAGCTGAGGATGAGGGCCCATTTAGGGGTAGGAGGTGGACTTAAGTCCAACACTTAGAAAAATTTCATCATCTACTTATTATTCCTTGGGCGCATTGAGGAGGTCAAGCAGGATTTGAGTCCAGACTTAGAAAAATTTTCAGTCTTTGCCAGCTCATGCCTTACTATATATAGTAAGTTCCAAGTTTTCATACTTCTAAAGCTCAGACTGATTTGAAATTTTAACCACATGATCCTCATAACCTGCTTGATCTGTTCACACTGCCATCCCGAGCTGGCCTGCTATTTATGGCATGTTTCTGAGGGTGGTTTACTATTTATAGCAATTGCTTGATTTCATGACCTCCACAACTCTGTTTGACTTGAAATCTGAATGGCATGACACTCATCGGATGACCTGCCTGTTCACACTGGCGCCTATTGCTGACTTACTATTTATACCCTGTTTTTGGAACGCCTTACTATAAATAGTAAGTGCTCCGATTGCTTTCAAATTTTACCAGTGGATAGCTTGAAAGATACTGATCGCAGTGGGATACACTGGTTTTCGAAAATTCAGGCATTTTACCCCTCATTTTGGGTCTCGAAGCCGGAAACCCTAATTTGACTTGCATGCCTATCAAATGACCTCCGTTTGACTTCATTTCAGTCACACTTCACCTTGTTCATGATCTTGGTGTGCTGGGCAGCTGTCGGAATGGACCTGCTAAAAATAGTAAGTCTCTGAAAAGTGATCATCTTGCCTTGCATGTTACATCACTGTGTAGCTCTTGAAAAACACATAAAGAATCATTTGACATGCGCTAAAAACTCCAACATGCAAACCCTAAAAATAGCCTCTGAAGATGGCTCCTGAAAAAATCCTGATCCTGGTTTGCATGTTATACCACTGTGAAGCCCTCGAAAAACCCACAAGGAATGTTCAAACATGCGAAGAAAATTTCAACATGCAAACCCTAAAAATAGCCTCTGAAGGCTGAATACTGAAAGTCATTGTTCACTTTGCATGTTATATCACTGCGTAGGTTTCAGAAAACCCAGAAAGAATCTCCAGACATGCACTGAAAAACTTCGCATACAAACCCTAAAATCCGCTCCTAAAGGTGAACTTGCTAAAAATAGAAAGTCATCTGTCCTGGCTCAAAATTTGCAGACAAATAGCTTGACATGCTCTGGATGCAGTGTAACGATCAAAACTTTAGAAGTGCTGAGAGAACGCCCTAAATTGAACACTTACTAAAAATAGTAAGTTGTCGAAATTCGATGAAATTTAGCTGGGAACCTGTTGGAAGCATGTTGACTTCTTTGCCAAACTCAAATTTCAACTTATTCACCCATTTGACCTCAAACTGGCCAAAAAAGTCAAAACCCTAATCTACAAACTTGGCCAAAACCTCAATTGACACTCAAAGACGAGCATATCCTCGGAAAGGCAAATAACAGAAAGAGAGAAACAAAGAGAAAAACAAAGCGAAAAGACCCGAACAGAGCAAAAATTAGGGGGTCCCCATTTTGAATGGGGTGATGTGTGAACATTTGTGATGAGGAGCTGAGAAGTTGGTAGTTGCCTGTGGATCTAGATGAATCCATACGTTTTAATGTCAAGGAGGGAGCTGCTAGGACTATTTGTTTTTAAAGGGATTTAATGGAGTCCTTTACATCAGAGGAGATTGCAGAGCTTCATGTAAGGCACAAAGGCCCAGCTGTTTAGCATTGCATATTCACCTCTAAGCTGTAGTCTCATCTCTCCTTTGAGCCCCATCCCTTTGTCTCGTATGACTTCCTGGGATATATATAAGTACTAGAAAGAATATGGATTGTTTAATGATCCTTAAGGGTCCTAGGGTCCTAATCATAGTAGCATTAAACTCAAAAAAACTCACTAGTAATCCCTAGTAATTTTGACCCACCTTATTTGCTGTGCCATTTGCCAAGTTTATCAGAAAGCAGTTCTGAATTTTTTTATATTTGTCTTTTATTTGGCTCATTTAAAACTTAGGGGCAGAAAAATGGTTATGAAATTTTAATATCTCTATTTTTGCTCATTTTATACTAGAGGCAAAAAAATACGAAGCATAGATGTACTGGTGTTTTTTAGTTTAGGCATAAGGTTAGGGTATTTAACATTTTCTTTTCAAGTTTAACTTCGATGAGATTTAGAATTAAAATTTTTGAGTCTGATGAGGGTTTTATTTAATTTATATGCCAATAAGGGTTTACTATTTAGGTAAAAAACATAAAGGCTGCCTCTAAAATAATAGGCTGTACTCTATGACAACATGGCCTACTATTTTAGAACCAGCCCTTTGTTACATAAATCCTCTTAGGTAAAGCATATTTTCCTTTAAAACCTTAAAGGGACTATGTTTATTTATTTTTATCCCTATGTATTCTATTTGTCATGAAATAGCAAAATTTGTTTTCCTGTATTTTTATAAATATTATATTTTTTTTTAATTTCATTAGTTTTGGTTGAGTTTTTCTGTTTTTTAATAAATCCTCTTAGGTAAAGTATATTTTCCTTTAAAACCTTAAAGGGACTATGTTTTATTTATTTTTATCCCTATGCATTCTATTTGTCATGAAATAGCAAAATTTGTTTTCCTGTATTTTTATAAATATTATATTGTTTTTTAATTTCATTAGTTTTGGTTGAGTTTTTTCTGTTTTGAATGCGAGCAATTGAATTCTATTAACACTCTTGCCATGCCATGCAAATGAAATGCTGCTACAGTCTAATTATGTTTGAGATCCATTGAACAGTTACCAAGATGAACAGCTGCCGGAACTTGACATCACTCACTAAATGGTGGCATAGGTACAGAAATGTTAACACTGTTGGTGTAGCTTACTGTATTATCTTTAGGAAATTTTGGATGGAGCTGCTGCCACACAACCTATGCGGATGCGTGAACCCCAAAAATGATTGGTGCTGCTTGATCTAGAAGAGGAGTGAGGGAAAGGTAGACAAAATTTCCTAACTTGAGCTGCCACCTGAATCAGATATATTGTCTTGTAGTTCAAATTATTAGCTCTTTTGGTCTATGATGTAGGGATGATGTACCGATGAGCAACATATTTTTGAAGGTAGATGGAGTTAGAAGTCTGCCTTGTGATTATGCACCTGTTAGTGGCATTTCTAAACTAAATGCGGTGAATTTTCCGTTACAGTTATTTTTTGCCCATTCAAAATCAAGCACAAATGAAACAACTTAGTGACTTGTTTTTCATGCCCATTCAATACCATTTATGTAATGTCCCCTTTTGGGAAATTCCTAATTTATTATTATTGTGAAAAAAATTTAGTCAAGAAAGAGCAACCAAGTACAACAAGAGGCCCATATGACCAAAGTCATCAAAAGACATACTGCCCCCGAGCTTCAAAACAGAACCATACAAAGACGAGCCAAAAATAACACACCCGAATACTAAGAGGGGTGGGGGGAAGGGGGGGCGGTGAATCGGTATCTCAAAACTTGAACCTTTCAGCACAATGCAAATTCAAACTTTTAATAGGATCAGCAACCCTTAACCAGATCAGCAACACTTAATCAAATTAACAACAATGAAATATAAAGCAATGAATGCACAAGATAACACCAGATATACGTGGAAACTCAAGAAGGGAAAAACCATGGTGAGAAATCTCACAACATAGGAAGCTCACTGCTTACAAAATTACAATTTGTTTTAAGGCTCATTGCCTAAGGAAGCACACTGCTCCTTGAAGGACTTGTAGGCTAAGGTGCACAACCTTAGGGAAAGATACAAAAGGACTTGCAGGCTGGGGCGCACAACCCCAAGGCAAGATACAAGGACCTGCTAGGGAGACTCACTATCTTTGAGCAGGATACATGAAGATTACAATGAAAACATCAACATGAATTGCTATAAAAGAAGCATCTAACATATGTTGGTGTTGCAGTCCCTAAGATAATTGTGGTGAAAGTGGTCCTATCCAAGAGATAAAGAGGACCAAAAACAACTCATTACATCTTCCAATGTTATCCCAAACAACGCACATGCTGGTGCACATCCCAAGTTGACAAGGAAATGTGTAGCACATTACTAGTCGACCCAAAAACATACTTTCAACTGAATTTACTCAATGCGTTTCTCAACAAGATAGGGTAGGACCCAAACAAAACTTAACACAACCTTAATTGCCGACACAGACCCCCAAGCGCATAGTGCAAGCAAGAGAACAAGCCCTGTCGGCCAGACATCCACAAATTACCCAGAAAACCGACTCAAAACAATATGTGGCACCAAAGCGATCAATCATTGATGTACGGACCACAAAGAGACGTTCCATGAACATCAAACAACACTACCAGATACTTCTTTCACATTGTCATGCCACAAACAACCACCACAAACCAAATAGAAACAAAACACCTCATCCTAGAAGCCCAAAAGACACAACCATGAGATAGAACATTAACAAACCAACTTGCGATAAGCTCCATCACATGAAAGATTAACTGAGACAACACAAATGCTAACAACATGTCCACCAAGCCGCAAGAGCAAAAACAACAATGCAGAGAAATGCGGAGCATTTTCTGGACCAGTTCTGATAAGCAACAAAACTACCAACCCACTGCAATTACCAGAAACCTCCTTGACAACACTGGTGACCTGAAAAGATAAGAGTGCAACATCCTCAGAACAAAAAACGTCGAATCCCAAACTACAAGACCATATCTTCAAAGGCGGAGGAATGCAGAGCATTCTGCCAAGTAGTCTTCAAAGCAACTTCCTGTAACAAAACCTTTCACCAACATCCGAAGACCAGAACTTCCTTGTAGCAACTCATACTTCCTTGGGAACAACATGAGAGAGCATACAATATTCTAGAGGCCATCAACAACAACTCTCCAACTTTAGCATTACTTCTAATCCTCATCTTAATATAACATAATGATATCATCTCTGTTCTAATGCCCCCTTTTTTGACGGAAACTTTTAAACCCGAATCTTGCATTCAAAGTATTTCTCAAAGAGACATTAGAACATTAGAGATCAATAAATTTAGTGATAAAATCTAATAAGATAAAAAATGATATAAAGACTTTATTCTTGTCGAAGGATTATTCATCTTCTTCACTATAAATGATCCTTCTAAATATATGTCATAAATTCTAAGGGTGGATTTTGAACATCTCTTAAGATCCATAGATGGAATTCTCTTATACTATTTGCCAACATAGTAAATGAATAGAGTCATTATTGCTTATAAGGCTCAATTATTGCTGCAAGCATCATTATGGATAATCTTTGATAACATATTATATACTTATATACTACCATGTACATCATGTATGTGTCCACTACCTATGAGACACTTACGAGCTTCTCCCTCCATATATATCAATATATCTAAATATATATATATTTATTCATTGTCAACATAATTAGCAACATATATAGAAATCATATTATACTTGATATACTTATACTAATCATATATATATTAAATATCCATGACAAGCCCCAACCATTCCTACATTCATTTATTATCACTTACCCTTTATTAGTTTTTTACATAAATCATAATTATCTATTTTATTCAAAAATCACTTACCCTCTGCCTCAAATGATCTGTAGATACTCTTCCCCTCTCTTTTCCCACCGATGATGGAAGAGGGTCCTGTTTATATGTACTAAGCCTTATTTCCATCGTTTCTTTATCTTTCTGACTTCTCCCGATTCGAGACTACTGGTGGTGAGTCTTCAAAATGTAATTTCCTTCTATGATGGCACTCCATACTTATGATCCTTATCATCCTCTATTTCTGGGTCCGTCTGCTGTTGTAGATCAACTGTCTCCCACATCAACTTCTTCCTCCAGTCACACCTCTATCTTGGTGTATAGGAAGACACGTCCTTCTCCAATGCTGCGATGGACTTCTCTTATTTGTCTCTCTTCCAATGATGACTCAACTAAAATGTGTGTGTGTGCGTGTAAGTTATAATAAGCTCTCGGGTGGCGACGTCCTCAACTACCATTCGTTTTATGGGGTGTGGTGACCAAGACTTCAATAAAACGATGCCAAAGACTTATTACTCACAGATTTCCCATGTATTCTCCTCTATCTTTTGCCAGTGATGATGCTTTCTCCTTTGCAGTGATCCTCCTTATAGCTAGCACTGGGCATGGCTTTCCTCATGTGTTGCCTCCTTTGCTTGAGTCGGTTCATCATTGAGGTCGGTTATCTTTAATCCCGACCCTTAATAAGTTTGACCCCGGGGGGGGGGGGGATTTGCTAGTCGTGTGCTTAATTTGCATCTTATATATTTTATTTTATATGTTATAAATCTTCTTTTAATGTTTTATATCGGTTGGCTTAGTGCCAAAGGGATTATATTGCATATATATACTCATTTATAGTTATTTTTTATTTATTATTCATGATTTCTTAAGAAGCAATACTGGGGAGTTTAGAATATAGTCACAAGGCATGACATCCAACCATGAACATCAACACCATCACTGTTAGCACATCATCATACATCAATGACTACCCAAACTAAATGTACGTCATCATACATCAATGACAACCCAAACTGAGTGTTGACATCAATGACAAACAATGCCAAACAAAAGTAACATATGTGCAACAATCTCCCTCTTTGGCATTGATGGCAATACACACCTTGTAATGTCCCCGTTTCAAGCCTGACCTTTTCAGTGACCGTTGGCCTATTTCGGAGACCCGTAGGCTAGTCGGAAGGTAAAATTAGGGTTTCCTATTTTAAGGATGTCCTTGTTCGGAGTTGGTGGATTCAATGGCGGATTCTTTCTGGGTTTTCAGAGAGCTTCGCAGTGGTATGTTCGTCTCGGCATTCTGAGCATCTTCAGGAATTTACTATTTTTAGTAAATTCTATTTCTGGCAGTTTTTCAGATGGGTTCAGCATGGTTGACTTCCTACTTCAGTCTGGTCAGTTGACTTGGTCATTATTGGCTTTAGGGCACAATTGGAGAGATAAGTTGAGCTATTTAATTAAAAGTCACGTTTTAATATTATATTCGAACGTTGACCCCTTGGCCTAGCCTATTGACTTTATGTTGTTTTGAAAAGTGGTCTTTTTGAGGGTGGCGCCTTCATTAAAGATTATTTATATTTTATATTTTACCCAAAGTCAAAACAAGTTATAAAATGGACGCATTTATTAAAGTATTGATTTTAATTAAAAAGTCAATATGGAGCTTGAAGGAAATGGACGCCATCTTTGAAAGAGATTAGGGTTTTTGACTTGAAGAGGAGTTTAGGGTTTCGAGAAGTCAACGAGAGATTATAAAAGGAAGACTTTGATCATCATTTGCCATCTTTTGTCTACAGTATCGTTATGCTGCCGGTTTGGCTCTGGAACTGCTTCGAGGAATGAAGGCCTCCTAGCTCGGGCATTGCTTCTTGCTTGCAACATAGCAACTAGTGGTGATTCAATCTAGTTTGTGAGTTTTTCTTGGAATTTGTGCATTGTAATCAGCCTTGTAGATCAGTAGTTTTCTGGTTTTGCATATTAGTGGATTTTCTAGATATTGCATTGTTGCTACAGCAGATTCATGTTTTTAATCATAAGTCAAAAAATACAAAAAAAAGTGTTCTGGGTGTTGTTCATATCCCATTGTCTGGGAAGGGCGAATCACTAGTTCAAGTTTCAGATTTTTTAGTTAAGTTTTGAATTTTTAAAGAGAAGTCGAACTTTTCAGCTTGGGCCGTACCTCTTGAGACTGTCTTGGAATCCGTGCAAATTAAATCTGAGTCATTTTGATCAGTCTTAGTGTCTTGTATTGGTCGCCTATGTCTTTAGAGAGCATTGCATTTTATTTCACATCAATCGGGTATTCTCTGAGGAAGTTATGAACATTTCTTTAAAATTGTAAGCTGCTGGTTATATGACAAAAAGTGCAGATCTGTTATGACAGTTTTGAGAAATCTGCATCTTCCTTATTTGGTTGGTGTTGAGGTTTCCTTATAGACCTTGCAGAAGAAGTCTTGTTGAATGCACCATTTGAAAGAGCATCTTATGTCTTGATTTTGCAGGCAATAATATCTTGTAAGCTGGCAGTAGTACTGACCAGTTGTTCTTTAATATTGCTTCCTTGTTATTTGTAATATTCATTCTTATTTCAGTAATTGTTGTAATAGTTACATCTCCGCCCTATGGTAGCTACTTTCCCAGTTCGGGTTAGAAAGCACATTCTGGGTGTTGAGTCCCTTTCAGCAATTCAGTTATTTCATTCAAGCATTGTTATTTGTAATCACTCCGCCATATGGTCGCCCCTCACTCCATACTGGATTGGGTAGCACATACTTGGTGTCGAGTTCCCTTTCAGCATTTAGTGTAGAAGATCCTCTGACCATATGCTCGCCATCATCGGCGCCATTCTTGGTTAGAGTTCCTGCATAAGCAATTTGTTTAAAGATCCTCTGACCAATGCTCACACCTTGCCCACATCGGGATCCTGGTGTACATCCTGGTTAGAGTTGCTTCAGCACGTTTTGGTTTATCTTCTAACCTTAACGGGTGCATTGTTGTAATTCTGAAAATTGAAAAAACGAAAAAAATTGGCTCGGAATATTTCACACCTGCACATTCTCCCCCTTTGACATCAAGGACAAAGGGTCAAGATCTTCAAGAAACAACACTTCTCCTTCAATTAATTATACATGCTCCCCCTATCAGCAACAACCAACCAACTACCTAATCCCCCTAAGAGGTAGCTCACATCAATCTAGGAGAAAAGGGCATGACATGAATTTATCCCCATGGATAGATGCACCATCTATACATTTAGTTAGAGAAAGGAGGGGCAATAACCCCTAACTTCTCTCAGAGATACTCAAAAGTATCCTTTGATAGTGCCTTAGTGAAGATATCTGCAATCTAATCCTTAGTGGGAACATACTCCAATTTGACTTCTTGCTTTGCAACATTTTCCCTTAGAAAATGATACCGGATAGAAATGTGTTTGGTCCTTGAATGCATCATTGAATTTTTGGAAATATTTATTACATTGGTATTCTCACATAATATGGGAATGGGTTCATCATACACCACCTTTATATCTTTCAAAGTTTGCTTCATCCAAAACACTTGGGTGCAACAAGATGCTGCAGCAATATACTCAAATTCTGCTGTGGATAAGGACACTAAGTCCTGCTTCTTACTGAACCAAGAGACCAATTGTCCCCTAAGAAAAATGCACTTCCGCTAGTGCTTCTCCAATCATCCACACATCTTGCCCAATCAACATTAGTATAAGCACTCAAAGAGAAGTTATCATCCTTCTTATACCACAAACCATAATCCGGAGCTCCCTTCAAGTGTTTGAATATTTTTTTTACTGCTTTTGTGAAGAACCCTTTTGGCTCAACTTCAACCCTGATGCTCAAATTGATTGTTTTTTTGTGTTTTTAAGGTTTTTGATTTTTTTTGAGGGTTTGCATATATAAAACATAATGCGATTTTGAAAGAAATACTTCTAAAATTTTTAATAAATACAATAAAGGTAAAAACTGAAGCACAGAGATCCTTGAATCGATAGCAAATAGATTTATTATTCTTTCTCAGAGATTACAATACTGAAACCCTAACATGCAGGCAAAAAGGCAAACAAATTTGCATTATTTAAAAACCTGATTTGCTGATTGCAGCCGCCCCAGAAAGATGAAGAAATAGTACGGCCAACATTAACTGACATTTCTCTAGCTTGAAAATCACTGCAGACTGACCCAGAGTGCAAGGCGTCCCATTTGGTGAAGGCAGAAAGCCAAAAGATAAGGCGTCCAAGCTAGAATGAAAATTACGGCCCTCAAGCTGATTTGTACGACCTTTAAACAGCAGCAATAAAAATCCGTACCACCTTGGGAAGTGTGCCAGATGTCTGAGAACTGATGGCGAATGGAAAGATTCTTCTTTGGAAAACAATCAGCCCAATCACTGGATAAAATAAACTCACAGTAAGATTTGTAATAACCTCTGAATGAACTTATTCAACTGCAGGCAATAAATCAGCTAGTATTTCACAGCCTCTGAACTGCAAACACTGAAGATGGCTCGTTCTCCAATGCAAAAGACAACTGAAACCCTTGGCTTTGTTCTCTGAAGGAAGAAATGGCTAAAATCGATTTTCATAACATAATACCAATGAGTTTCTCTCAAAGAAACTTATAATTCCTCAGTTGGGTCGATTTTCTCCAAAAAGCATCATTTAAATTAAAATTTGAATTTCACTTTTAATCTTTCCATAGTTTGGATGCCCCTTTTAATTGTAATAATTAATTAAAAAGTGGCCCCTTCTTCATGATGGTCGACCCCTTTAAAAAGTCACTTAAGTTATAATATAAGCTTCGAATTAATTAATATTTATTTTGGCAAATAAATATTAATATTTCTCTCAAAACAAGTCCCATTGATGAATCGTCTGAAGCCGGATGAAAAGTAACTGAATCTGCATATGACCAGACCATACTGCTAAAAATAGCAGGGGTGCTCCACTAAGTGTCTCCACTTACTAAAAATAGTAAGTTAAGCAAACGATGTCCAAATGATCTCGAACGAAAGCCAAATTGAATGATTCTGCCAACTGAAGCCAAGCCAAGCCTCAACAAGACCCTCTATCCACCCTATCAGCCTACGAGGGTCACATAATAGGCTAATCTCAAGATTTGAGAGATGTCAACTGGAAGGGGACATTACAGCTTCTCATGAGTTTGCGTAGGATTAGCTTGATATCTAGCAACCAAACATACTGCATGCATAATATCAGGTCTAGAAGCAGTCAAGTACAATAAACTTCCAATCATAGACCTATAAAGAGTTTGATCAACTTCAGGTGACTCATTAGTCTTGCTCAAGTGACAACCAGTGACCATAGGATTACTTACTGGTTTGGAATCCTCCATGCCAAATTTCAACATCTCTCTAACAAACTTAGCCCGAGAAATAAAGATACTATTACCTAGTTGAACAATTTGAAGCCCAAGGAAGAAAGCCAACTCACCAATCATGGGTATCTTGTCATGTCCCGTTTTAGCTGACACTGTTTGTCGAGGAGTTAGCCTATAATTTTGATCCTCGTAGGCTGACAGGGTGTGCAGAGGATCATCGGAGGCAGTTACTCAGGTGTTTGGTAGCTCCAGTTTGCAGTTGTGCAGGTTGGGCCTTCGCAGAATCTTCCAGGGAGCTTTTTCAGGAACTTTCTATTTTTAGAAAGTTAGGTCAGGCGAAGCTGCTATTTCGGGCAGGGCACCTGGTTCAGCCTTTCAGCTCAGAATCGACCCAGGTTCAGCAGTTGATTGATTTGACGGAGAAATAAGGTGTATTTAATGAGTTATTAAATATTTAATAATTTGACTTTATAATAAAGTCACTTTATTGAAATATTTAAATATTTAATTAGTTGGCTTAATTATAAAGTATTTAATCGTACTTTATAATATATTATTAAAAGGTGACTTAATGAGTATTTATATTCATTAAAAAGGGGACGCCAATGATTAATTATTTTTCCTAAGTCAAAAGTGCAAATTAAATCATTAATTTAAATGATTTATTAAAATGGAGTTTAGGTCGAATTTTCTCAAGGAGCAATATATTCCTTTCACAGGCAAAATCGAACTATCATGTTATTATTCAATTTTGTCTTGATTTTTGCTCTGAGCATTGGAGTTTGCAAACCCTAGGGTTTTCTGGCAGACAAACGTTTCTGGAGAACGAAAACTCTTCAGAGATTAGGCAGACTGAGGCTGTGAAATATCAGTTGAAGCTGGCACTTGGTGATTTCATTCAGAGGTCACAGTTTGAGTTTAACGAGACATTTATTCAGTGGGAAGCAGAGGAAATCATCTGCAGACATAGGCGACTTGAGCAGAGATTAATTCACAGTGTTCTGGCACAAATTCCAAGGAGGCCGTACTTTTCTTTATTGCTGCAGCAGGCCGTACAACTGTACCTTCAGGCCGTACTTTCTTTCTGAGATTCTTGACTGGCTTTCGGTTTCCTGGCTCTCAATCTTGGCGTGGGGTTTTATCTTGGTCTTCTGCTGGAGATCCTGCATTGTATTCAAGTCTGGAGGAGTCATTCATTCCTTGGCCGTACTCAGCATTTATTGCTGCAGCCGCCATTACAGAAAATCAGGTTTTTTCATTAATAAATTTATTGTAGTTCATTTATAGCTCCGTATTCAACATTGTAATTGTTCTGGAATTGAAATAAATGGAACGCCTATCTCTTCTGAACAATTTTTATACTTTCCAAGCTTGTATGAATTCTTTATGAATTTATTAGCATTTAAAAGAGAAATCGCAGCATTTACATTTTTGCATGAAAACCTCAAAACACGAAAAAATTGCAAAACACAATACAAAAACAATCAGAGTGGAATCAGAGAACCACCAGGGTTCTGACAGTGGTATCAGAGCACAGATCTCCTGCCATCCTGTGCTTTTTCAGTGCCTTTTCAGTGCTTTTTCAGTGCTTTTTCAGTATTCGGAGTGCTTTTTGCTTGCCTTTTCATGAGCCGAGAACCTATTCAGTATATGAGAGGCGTAGGGACAGGCAAAGACGAAGATTGGACAGGTCCACCTATTCCAGAGGGTCAGACAGTGTCAGGGGTATTAGGGATTCACAGATCCAGTTCGAACAGTAGTGAGAACAGCGTTGCAACCCTAATGGCAGATCGTGAGATTCCTACAGAGGCACGTAGAGATCCAGGGAAGGCACATGCAGAGGGTGATATCACCGAGGAGGAGTTTAGACGGAGACACGACAATATGATGGATATGATGTCTCAGCTGATGGGTACCATTAGACAGTGTACGCCCACACAGCCACACTATATACAGATTGGACAGACGAGCGGGACTGCACCAGTGGATCAGCCATTGGCATCCGTACCTAGACAGCCGTCACCGATCTACCCGGAGCGTAGGCCAGG